>LQRL01084543.1:2148-12991 GCA_001703475.1 Hydroides elegans
TGCACTAAGTGGATATTCAATGTTTAAAAAAAGTCGACTCAAAACATTGAATGAACAGTCACTTATAAATAGAATCGATAACTATTTAAGATAGAACATGACAATAGATTGGTATGTGAAGCATGTGATGTTTACTGAGAAGTACTGCTACATAAACATAAACAGAATATATAGATTATATGTAAATTCTACCTTAAAACATGGTTGATTCTATACTTACCCTCAGTGTCTATTGTGTAGTAGATGCTGTTTGTCTGTAATCCACCACAGAACTGGAGGTTAGCCACGCCCTGGCACGTGTAGTTACAGTCTAAGGAAAAGGAAGACATATAATCAAGAGTCTAGAATCAATAGATACTACTGTGCTATCGAAAACGAATACCACCGATTTTTCACGATTGTTAAAAAATGGAATGTCCTTTCGTTATAATAATTACAAAACTTTATAAAACTAGTCTAGCTGCAATAACATTCCAATTTGCAAGAATCTACCTCTTTTCTAAATATGCCCCATATTGGGAATGGGAGCACTTTTCGGGGCTGAAAACGGCTAAGTCCACCATGTAAAGTGAATGGAGGACTTAGTCGTTTTCAGCCTCGAAAAGTGCTCCCATTCCCAATATGGGGTATATTTAGAAAAGAGGTAGATTCTTGCAAATTGGAATGTTATTGCAGCTAGATTAGTTTTATAAAGTTTTGTAATTATTATAACGAAAGGACATTCCATTTTTTAACAATCGTAAATAATCGATGGTATTCGTTTTCGAATACAATAATGATGCAGAATCTATATCGAATTCATTTTTAATTGGTAACTGAAGTAACCAATTCTCGTAGACTATCTAGATATAGAAGCAGCTGAACTCTGATGCCATCATGTTTCATTGTTGCAATATCAATCAATGAAGTTCATTTTAATGAGTTTATCCAGAAAAAAAGAAACGTTATTGGGATATGACAGTTTTTTTTTTTGAATAATGAAATGAATCTGGTTGTTCACTGATGATTCAACACAAATTCATTCAACAGTGTAATGATTGTCGGTGCCCGTACACCATGTAACATATACATTTAATCAAAGACAAAATTATATTTTAAAAAGTATATTATCATTAGTTCATTTGGTACTTGTTATTTGAAAAAAAAAAGTTTCATTCCATTACCAGACGCAATACCTCAAGGAGAAATGAGCAACAATGAAAAAGCAATATGAAAGAGAACCCCAGAACGCACATAAAATTGATACTCGATATTGATTCCGTCATACTGTCGATCAAGAACAAATAGAACTTTATTTGTTGAGCCCGATACAAAAGCCTGTTTCTTGCTACCAGTCATCAATAATTAAAGGACAGTTTCTATGTTTCAATAAAATGAATTATTCACTAAACGCTAGCTCGCAGTCCATCAATAGGACAATATGACATCGAAGTCGCCCCATAGTTTGATTTGTAAAAATGATAAATAAAGTGTTTTCGAGAAATGATGAGTAATTGTATTAAATGAGAAGCTGAAGTGGTCTTTCAGAGATCTAAAGATCTAAATTGAATAAGTAAAACTTTATTCATGGTTTCATACGTTTCCTATGGTATACGATATAAAAACTAAGAACGTTTTTCTCATAAAATATAAACAATATATTTTCAAAGTCGCGTTCTTACATACATCGCAAGGCGATGGTGGAAAGCATTTTCTCGAGGAAAAAAAACGGTCTAAATAGAGGGACCAGACCTTTTACAATCAGTTAACACATGATTATTTGCCACAAACTCTTTTTTCAAGAAATACAAATCACAAAAATGTCACACCGATAAAAATGTGAATCTTTTTTTTTTTAAGCGATTAAAAATAACGTAAACTCACAGATCGTATCCGCTGGTCCATATCGCCCATACGAGTTTCCACAATAGCAGGTGCTCGCCCGTCTTATCCCTGCGTACGCATAGCCCTCCTGTTGACATTGTTCTGTACACTGAGAGACGGTCATTGATCCGGCCGTGAACGTGATCCGTATGGGGGCGCTGAGGTCGGCTGCATTATCGTCGTCATGGTAGCAGCCGATGTAGGGAGCGTAGCCGTAGGCTGTGTAATGGTATAAGCATATAAGCAAAGGTTATAAGCAAGCTTATATAAGTAAATTCTAATGTTTGCTGTTAAATCATATATATTTGTTATGGCAACAGCAGATACATGTCACGTATGTTGCTGTGGGTGGTGATATAAACAAACAATATAAGCAAACTAAATATAAGCAAGCATGCGAATTTTAAGGGAACGTTATCCGTATGGGGCGCTCAAGTCGGCTGTATTATCGTTGTTATGGTAACAACCGATGTAGGGCGCGTAGCCGTAGGCTGATTTTTGGTATAAGCATATAAGCAAAATATAAGCAAGCTTATATAAGCAAATGTTAATGTTTGCTGTTAAATCATATATATTTGTTATGGCAACAGCGAACATATGTCACGCACGTAGCAGCGGGTGGTGATATAAAAAAAACGATATAAGCAAACTAAATATAAGCAAGTATATGAATTTGAACGGGGACCACTGTCATATCGGAACGTGATCCGTATGGGAGCGCTAAAGTCGGTTTCACTGTCGTCGTCATGGTAGCAGCCGATGTAGGGCGCGTAGCCGTAGGCTGTGATTTGGTATAAGCATATAAGCAAAGGTTATAAGCAAGCTTTTATAAATAAAATTCTAATGTTTGTTGTTAAATTGTATATTTGGCAATTCAAAGGTCTATATAAGGCACGGAACTACAGGCTATGAGATTAGAACAAAAGATAAAGAAAACTAAATAAAATGACGAATTCTAACGTTATACGTATGGGGCGCTCAAGTCGGCTGCACTGTCGTTGTCATGGTAGCAGCCGATGTAGGGCGTATAGCCATAAGCTGGTTAGGGGTATAAGCATATAAGCAAAAGTATAAACAAGCTTATACAAGCAACTGTTAATATGTGATGATGTGTCTTATATTTATTTAAGAATAAATCTATAACCTGTAGCCATAACAAATAATTTTATTTGTGAGATGATATAATCACAATATAATGGCACCCCCCCCCTCCCGCTCTGTTCATGTTTTTTACGGATCCGCGCCGGATGTTTGTTGATTGTTAATGCTCATATGGCCAATTTTAAATAGGGTCAATCTAATATGATTCGAAACATGAATAAGTAAAAAATGTTCAATGTTCTGTTTAATTATGTTCTTCCTCCTTATTCAGACGCTTTAACTGAGCTATAAATATCACAATTTCAATATCTTACGTCGAAACCCAGTAAACTACGTTATGTAACAAAAACGTATTCGAATTCAATGTTATTCGCCAATGACATATTTAGGACTTGCAGTGTATGTTTTCAATATACTAAATTTGCTCATTGATCCATGCATCTGATGCTTGAAATGTAATAAATTCCAGCGAAATTATGTTCGAAAAAAAATATATATCTTCATTTTAATTAGAATATACGAATATAAATTTTTAAAAAATGTTAGAATAAAATGTTAATTAATATGAATTTTATCGGGCTACATTCAGTGAATTATATTTATGTAGAACATTAGATTTTAAGAACAAGTTATTAAAATCCGAAAAATAATATTTTAATTAAATTTTAGTTTAATTATATCATTGCAAATACATATAAATTAAATAGCAATATTTCTTCGTAAACACACTCACCAAATGGTTCGAAAATAACCAAAACTGCAACTATTCCACAAATTATACTTAAATTCATTTTGATTTTAAAACCACTACATAATTATATTTCGAAAAAATATGCGCATTACTTAAACATCGTTGATGATAATATCTGATGATTTGCGGAGTTAGTCTGCTTTGCAATCGATATATGTTAATGTAATATTCAGTCGAACTAATGTTACAGGGATCCACTGTTCTTCAATGTAATTGTAATAATTCAATAAAATAAACAGCACCAATTAAAAGCAACTTTGCATCAATACGAGTTCTGGATTGAAATGAGCCCTTAGTGATTGTACTGTAATCAGGAATGGCATGGAATGGACTGATTGTATAAGGCATGGCTCTGTAAAGATACGCTAAGTATTATAATGCAACAAGGCAGTGCTACAATAAAACAAATTTTCCATTTATATAATAATGAAATATAATAATAAACATTACCAGCAAGTTCAAATAGCTTAAGAATTTCTTTTTTATCAATGCAATATGATTATATATTTTTTTTAATAATAATTAAATTGTATTGTTGGAAATATTAATTAACGTAAGTTATAGTCCAGTCCAGCTTTTTATTTATGCTATCAAACCATTATAACCAACTACATAATGCAACAACACCAATTGATTCACCATCAGCTAGGACTCTGGTTCTATATTTGTGCCTCTAATTTGTCACACAGCTAAAGACAAAGGGGAGCAACTAACAAGTAAAAATCAATAAAACCCTGTTTACCAGTTAATGCATTGAGGCCTCTGGATCAAGTTGTCTGGATCCAGAGAATAGGAGCTGTTTGCTGGTTGCTAAGCGACGGGCATCAATTATAAATGACGTCATTGTGCAATATATAAAAGAGCACATCATGAGCAGATCCTCATTAATGAATATATCTTATAATCTGAAAAAGAAGTTTTCAATACACTTTGAATAATTTTGAGAAAAGTTGTTTATTGGTTCTCTTATATTTATCAAATATTTGTTGATAAAATAAATAAAATATATATTGTATTACTTATTGCATCGATCTAATGATATCGCTTTGAAAAAAGTTGAACTTTATCGTTCCCCATGAAATAACAATAATGCAATGACCGGCTGTACTTCTTGGTGTTAACCCTATGGCCTAAGAAGACCTTGAGCGAAGCTTGAGCACTGGTATATTTTCCCTCCAGAAGCCATAACCTGATAATCGATTATTAATTATCCTATAACTATCGATTATGTTCACAAATAAATGTTAACATATACCATCTTATGAAAACACGCATTTTCATGAAATGCCCACGGGTAGAGGCAAACACCGAGGAGTGCAACCGGCCACATCTGTTTTCATTAAAAAATATATACTTGCAAAAGTAATGGGTCGCGGGGTGAAAAGCCGAGGAATGGTTAGGGCGCATTTGATGACGGGATGGGTGGCATATCCCACTTGGAAATACGCGGTTCGCCTCACGGTCTTGGGTTTGAGAAATCAAGGGGCTGTAAGCAAGGGCCACGTTGCTTTCTACAGACCCTTTATAAAGTTTTAAAATGTGTATCAGCTTATCATTAATACATGGGGTGTAATATAATGCCAATATTAATATTGTATTTATGCGCGGATTAGCATAGAGCAAATCGAGGCGCCCATCCTCCGTTAGAACTACCCGTTCCAGTTACCAAAAAATAATAGAGGCCCTCTCATGCTGAACTATATATGCTCTTTATTCGCACTACTTGTTCAAAATCTTTCCGATCAGTTCTCTGGTATACCATCAAACACTTTGATATCACCTAGATTCGATCCTTAACGATTGAGTTGGATGGTCTCTTTTAGTTCACAAAAATGAAGACCACATTTTTCAATATCCGCTTATTCTAAGTATAATTTGGGTGATGTCTTATTAGAGACCGGTGTTGCTCGTTTTGATTTAATGTAATTACACTAATTCTGACATTTAACCAACCAGGATATTAAAAAGGGCAAAGTCTAATTTAATTTGGCGAAAATATTATAAGCTAATCGTATACTGAGCGTCACTGAAAACGCAACTCGTGTTCAATTCTAATTAAAATATAGCTATATGTGCCAGAACTACCCCATTTTCAGGATCATATATCTGACTTTGTATACGCATGAATATATATTTTTAATTTTTGAGGTATTCTAAATTATTCCAAAATATTACACTAAAGAGGAATACCCTACATTTTCTAAATTCAAATGTTTATTTCTTTTTAAAAACGGGCCGAGTCCTCTGTGCGTCGATTTCTCGCCTAACTATATCTTTCACTCGATTTACGGTTGTTTGTTGTTTATATGGCACATGCAGTGGCCATATGCTTATTAATTTGAATTTAAATCTAAATGGTAGGTGTATTTTGAATGCCACACATCAACATATACCCAACTTCGCCTTGTGATCTGAAACTTTTCCAATCTCACTAGACTTCAGAAAGGAGTGAGTGAATGCTGCTCTTTAGAATTTACATTTATATGATATTTTGCTGTTTATTTAAATAATAAGATTGTTTTATCAAACTTCTTAGAAAGACGCACCGTTTTGTCATTTAATGACGGTTGCATGTAGTAATCTTTACTTCCCTCTAGTAAGCTAAGACGTGTTTGATAAGTTTGAATTTAGTTTCTCATGCTGATGAATCAATGTACTTTAATTTTTGTGGTTGTTCAAATGAGGTATTTTTGGTGAGGTAGTGTTTTAAATTGAACCTAACATTACCCCCTTTCTATTTGTATATACATATATTTTAATTTGAACAAAAATAGTTTATTTTATTTGCTATTTTATTAGATATTATTTATGTCATAATTTTAGCATTCTTGGTTAAGATGAAACAAGTCATTACCGTAATGTACATTTTGTTTTAGCGTACACTGTAACAACGACTGTAATTAGCTTTCTCATGCTTCTATCTACGGCAGTGCGGCTGAATTCTAGCATACTAGAGCACAATTGTACGTAGTCAACCCATTTCTTTCTTTTTTTCAAATTTATGTGCTTCCTTAGTAAAATATGTATCACATGAAACTCTATAACACCTTAGACTACTTCAAGAAGTGTAAAACCCAAAATTATTTCATGTAAGTTAATGCTATCATCTACAGCTCACGTTATGTATAGATAATAGACATCTAATGCTACTGCTTGACAAAATCAGTGCACATTTATCGTGGCCATATGTTTTCTAGTTCATTTTTCACATAAATTTAAAACTAAATAATGATAATGTCTGAGCTCATGTATTTTTGTCACATGCTGTCTCGCTCACGGTTTACACATAGTTGTCAATAAATAAAATCTGAGTTTATGTATCGTTGCCACATGTTTTCTAAATCAAATTTTACACTTTGATATAAATAAATAGTATCTAAACTCATGTATTGCTACCTATAATCACCTGACCTCAGCTTCCCACCCTTTTCCTTACGCTGTCTTCATGATTACCGTGATCCATGAAACAAAATGTCAAGTGAGAATAATGGTCATCATTCATTATCCAATCTTGACCAAATGCGGTTATTTCGAGGCAAAAACATGTTGATATTCTGTCCGATTCTGCAACTAAGACACTTATTGTGTTAGGGTTAAAAATGGAAAGGTTCATAGAGTTATGTCTATTAACATAACTTCAATAAGCCGGGCTCATTGTTATCAATTTAAAATTATTCGACATAAATGTGTCTTCATTCACAACGCTGACACATATCGGGTTCCATAACTAAATCATTATACTTCGGCAAAGTTTCAGTCAAAATGTCTATCTCTGATAATCACTTGGCATGAGTTGCGGATGTGATAAATATGAGATAAATTTATCTACTTTTACCACTGAACAAATATAAAATAATTTAACTTACTCGTTTCTATTTCTATTTTACTTTGTAAATGCCTAATCATTTATTGGTTGAAATTGAAATCGTGTTCAACAATACAACCATATATATAAAAAATAATGTTCAGGTCAGATTGTTAAAATGACCCTGTTTTTCCTTAAATGATATACAGAAAATGATTTGGCGCCCTCGTTTGCTTTGACATTGCTATGTTTGTTTTATTTTTGGCGGATCTGTTTCAATATTTTCTAAATTCACTACCGTTGAGATATATATATATAATAACATTAAGTTCGTTACCATGAACATTTGACCAACATGTTTCATGATAAAAATGATATCCTTTTATATCCTGATAAAATTGTAGTTGAGAAAAAATATAATTGCACTTCGTATAGTATAATGGTATAATATAGTATGCAACTATATTTATTATTTAGCATTGAACTTACATTGATGCAATGACTTCGACCAATTTGACTGAAAATAAATATATATACATGTAGAATACAATATATTAAAAATAGGATTTTAGGTAAATTTTATTGAACGACACTTGCAACATTTTTTCCCTTGAATATGCCAAAAATCATATAATTTTATTTTACTTCATTTCCAGACCACTCGTGAGGGTTGCTTTCTCGCTATATTTAATTTGTTTTAGCCGCTGTTAACAAATGCAACCCCTTTGGTATAATAACAGAAATATAATATAATAACAGAAAAACCAACATTATCCAGACATAAAACAAGTTTGCTGAAATATGTAAGTGCAGTCTAATAATGAGAGCTTGGGTTTGAAATGGTTAGGTCAGCCATTTCCGGCTTTGAATTCAAGCACATGTATATTAGGTAACAGGAGAACTCGTCCCCAAAACCAACTCGCCCCGCTTTGTTACCAACTCGACCCATAAGAGAACTCGTCCCATATTAAGCTTTGTTCATTAGGATATCTCATCCTCAAAAACTATTAATCCTCTTTGACTTGGCGTTCAACTTTCAAATCAGTGTTGGAATCCTTCATTTGATCCGTCGTTTGATGCTAACATACCTACATATCGTTGTATAAAATATTTTCTTGATCCGTCTTTTGATGATGATATACATACATACAGTCAAATGTCGTTTTTGTTTGAAATAAAAAAAAATGTTTTCAGTTATCTATGTTAGCATCGCTTATCGTTAAATGCAATAGTAAAGACAGGCGCTTGCGAAATACTCTGCGAAATTCAGAAGGAAATACAGTAAAAGCAATAACGCTGGGTTAACTATATTTGCTTTGAATTTCCTAGCGATCACAAAAAAAAGTCACAGGTACTTGCTTTTACAAAGAACTCATGAACATCTATATATAAAAGAATACAGAATAGAAATCATATAACAATAACACGATAACACTTGATGAATGAATAAAATTATCGGTGTCGAATTTGAAAACAAAATATTGTTTGGTTCTGAAATATATTGCTTTAGACCAATATTCATAAAATAAATCTTTAATTCTATTTCACTTGTCTATAATTCTTACATGGACTTAAGAAAAATAAGGCAATGATCCGAAATGGATTTTTTATCAACGGAATTAAAGTCTTCAGTACAAATATTTATTACGTTTTCCTAGGTTTTAATCACATTAGATCTTCGAAAATGGTATCTTTATATACTAAACTTCAATTATTTGCAACTTTCATTCAATATCTAATACTTAATAAAACACTTCCACTTAAATTCTGGCTTCAGCATCGTTACAATCAAATAAAAATTATGAAAGCAGTCAATCAGTTCATTTCTTAGATACATAATTAATTAAACTACATAATACATTTTATGAAATTGCATGTTCAACTTACGATAGTTCTATAAATATATTAAACAAAAAAAACCCTTAGTTCTTTGAGGACGAGATATCAAAGAGGTCTTTAGAGGGCGAGTCACCTAACAAAAGCTTTAAACCCTTTTGAGGGCGAGTTAGGTTTTGGGGCGAATTGGTTTTGAGGACGAGTTCTCCAGAAATCGTATATTAGACACATTTAAAAAAAAAAGTTTTTTTGTGTGAGAAATTACAAGATTCAAGTTTTATTTCTTCAGAATCTCCCCATAATGAGCATGAATAAGATCTTTCAAAAACATATATTATGCTATACAACGAAAAGAATGGTATAAATTAACTATACTATATGAAATGAGCTGATCGAACCACAATCTCTACTTGAGCAAACATGGACACAGCAATTTAAATTTGAAAACAAAGTCTCAGCAGGTAGCAACAGATGTAAACATCCGGTTCAATTAATTTTATTTTCGATTATTTTTCACAATGTCTACGCATATGCTGTCCCGGAGAAGGGACAAATATGAGCTCATAAATAGGATGTTGAATCATACCACCCTTACAACACAAAAAGTAACCCATTCAAATATAATTGGTAAGTTGGCCAATTATCGCTCACACTTCCAAGTTTTTTTTGTAATAAGTGTATATATCTTTGATGTCAAGTCGAATTTCGTTGTCGAATTAATTGTAGAATAAATTTATTCATCTATGACTCCAACATTTATCATTCTCAAGAGAAGTTAAAAAGTATACAGGGGTGCGCCTTTTATTATCGCCCGATATTTGATACCTTGATCCTCTTCTGAGTTTTTGGCTTAGTCACTCAGCTCAAGTCGCGTTTTGAAAGATGCTACTTTTTTGGTACTGACGATTTTCTCGTCTAAATCATTCCAAGCATCAACCACCCTATTCGAGAAAAACTGTCTCCGCACTTCTGTTCTGGATCGTTGCTTGTGAATTTTTCTTCGAATAACCCCTTAGGTTGTCGTGCTTTAACTTGAAGAATATATCTGGATCCTCCTTATTAGTCCTAATTAATGAGTTTATATGTTTCGCACATATCCGCACGGTATCTTCTTACACTGAGGGGTATAATTGAAAGCGCGTTTGTGCATAGTTTTTCGCACCGTCTTTGAATTCGTTCTAGAGCATCCACGTCTTTTTTAGCCACGGATTCCATGCAGAACTGTTGGTTTATAGTATTGGACGTATGATAGATGTGTATATTGACATGATAACATCTGCGGAGCGGTTTTTAAAACAACAGCGTCATACCGAGTCATTGGTTTGCCTTCTTGACGATATGATCGATGTGTTTTGATGGCTTTAAATCATTTGAAATAAGCACCCCAAGGTCTTTTTGTTCTGTGACACATTCGAGCGGATGACCATCTATGCAGTATATAAAGTCGAGGGCTTGCTTAATCCTAATAACGACACACTTTTCTTTGC
>LQRL01084544.1:0-13668 GCA_001703475.1 Hydroides elegans
TTTTTTTTTTCTCTCTCTCTCTCTCTCTCTCTCTCTCTCTCTCTCTCTCTCTCTCTCTCTCTATCTATCTATCTATCTATCTATTTCTTTCCCCTCCCTCTATCTGTCGTTATCAGATACTCAAAAAATCCATCTTTGTTTATATCGTTAGTTCCAACATCATTTGTAGATCGCCATCGAGTCGCTAGGCTGGAGTAAGAACGACGTCAGTATAACGTACAGTGGGCGCCTGCAATACACGACCATGCCCGATCTCAATCTGACAAAACGAGGCAAACTCGTCAAGTACAGCCCGGTTCACGCTGTCTTGGTCTCTCAAGGAAAGGTTAGATGGAACTTTTAGTTGTTTACGATGTAATTTGACACCCATCTTAATGAAGTAAAGATCGTACATTTTATACCAAGATAAAACAGATATTGATAGAGATACGATAAAAGTCGGATAGAGAACCTCAGTTTTTTTTCCATTATTAAAACCCGTAACCAATCTAAATGTTTTCATTATACATTTATCTTTTAGAAATAAGCACTTGTATTGTTGGTTTATTCGGACACTATCTTTCAATTTTGGCTGTCTGCTTTACATTGGCCTGCATGTTTATAACCAATATTGTTTTATGAATGTGTTTTATATCTTATTTCTTGCATTTTTCCTTTTCTTTAGTCCACGTCCTTAAACAGCAGTCTCGGCGGCCAAAATGACGGCGAGGTATCAACTCTTGGAGGTCAACTCTGGTTCCCATCGAAGAACAGCACGCTCACTCAGTGTGCGCTGGTTCTCTTGAAGGAAAAGGCCGGGCGATACACGTCGCATCGCGTGAGTAAATAAATCAATAATAAGTTTGTTACATTGTGGGATATGTATATTTAAATGAAAAAGTCTAAGTGTATATTTCATAAAAGCAATTATGTTATGATTGTGGATGTACATAACATAAGTATTGAAAATATCGATTTTTGAAAAATAATATGTCACCGACATTTCGAAAAATAATAACATAATAAAAGAAAATTACAACATGATTTCCTCTTCGTGTTATTCCAATTTTGACCGAAATTTCTCTTCTGAATTAATATAAAATTAAAATTCATTTTCGCCAGGAACCCTTTTTCCTCGACAAATGCGTGGTTGCCATGGACACCGAGATACCGGAAGTCTTCGAGTTGCACGAAATGACATCCGGGCATGAGTGCTTCCTGTTCAAAAGCGACGAGCACAAAGAGACGGCCATTTGGTTCAACCACTTGAAGTATCAAAGCAAGGACCTTGGGAAATGGCGAAATAGGAGAAATGCGCTGCCCAATATCATGATCACTTTGGGAAAATGATATTTCGATGTTTAATTTTGAATATCATTTATTTGAAGTATCAGAGGAAATACTTTTGAAAATGGCAAAATAGGAGAAATGCACTGCCCAATATCATGATCACTTTAGGGAAATAATATTTCGATTTTCAAAAACGAAAAATAAGTGGAAATTTCTATTTTTTTTTCAATAATTTGAAGTTTAAGAGTAAAGACCTTGGAAAATGGCCACAATTAATGCTATGCGCTGCCCAATATCATGATCACTTTAGGGAAATGATATTTCGATTCTTCAATTGTTTTTCAACCTTTTTTTTAAATCGTTCAATCCTTTTTCAAAGTACCAAAGGTAAGACCTGGAAAAAGGTGAAACAAGAAAAGTGTACTGCCCAATACCAGGATCACTTTAGGAAAATGATATTACGAATTTGTTTTAATAGAAAAAGTGAGGAAAGGGAAATGAAATGTCATATTTATGTGACGAATCATGTATGATCTTCAATTTGTTTTCTGCAATTAGAAGCATTTTATAGTATATCAAAAGGGAAATATCTCGAAGACTTGAATATGAATGAAAAAACTATTCTGAATATGTGTAAGATAGTTTGGGTTTAAAAAAAAAGAGGTTTAGGTTGCCGGCAATTTAAACTTCTGATTGAACATAACAGCTATTCTGGTTTGGATGCGGAATAAGTTCATTTGAACGTTGAAAAATATGTAAATTAATAATATTTTTGATTGTATCATTTCATATTTTGTTAAGTGAGGTTTTGATTAATAATTTATACATACATGTATATTTACCATCAGATACAAAACATAGATAAGCTAAAACATACATTTTTGTTCAAAGATTAAATTGCGCATATTTTGTTCTTAATTCAGAGGAATGTTCAATATCAAATTATGTCAACACCGAGCAATTTAAATAATAAAAAAAGTGAAACTGCTGAAATGTACAAGAACATTTTATAGCTTATTATTTTTCTATTTATCAGCTATAACGAAATAATTAGCTGAATAAATGCAAGTATGCTATACATAAAAGGGCATTGTTATATTTATACATAAGGTCGTATTATTTTTTTCACATGTTCTCAGTTATTCAAACATTTAGATCTGTAATCTTAGTAACATTTATTGTTATTTTGCACACTTAAAAGAAAATTATTATGCATCAATATGATAAGATAATATGTGTTCATTGTGATTTATTTTATTGAATATTCTATAGCTTCAATTTATCATTAGCTAACATTTTTGTTTTAAGAATAAATTTCTGAAGGCGGTGCGATACATTTAAAGTGGAAATATGCTGAACTTTTTATGTCGGGTGCTTTATTTGATCTGAGTCATTTGTAGATCTGTTTTAGATGAAACATGTGATAACTAAATGCAAAATGTATATATTCTGTGTTTTTTTCGGAAATATGAAGATTCTTATTTTATAATAAAGAAGAGATTGCTTGTATGCAATAAAGATCAGCGTATACGTACATGTATAGAAGCATACATGCTTCTATACATGTTTGTATATTAAGTGCAATATATTGACAAATATCATTTCATACTATTTATTAAATCTAAGGAATTTAGTCAAGATCTAACCTAGATTCTACTAGAGTCTATGATTGTATTTCTGCAGAAACCATTTTTAATCCGGTAGCATTTTTCTTTTTGTTTAATTAAAAAAACGAATTGGTCTAGATAGGTTTTTTACCGTGTGATGTTCATGATAGTTCGCTATTTTCAAGTTTGGTCTTAATTAAAAGAAGTATTCGAATAGTGCTAGTTCAAGTTTATTGTTGGTAATTTTCAATATTTTATATAAAACGTCTGGTCGAATGTCGCTTTTGAGAATAAAAAAATCTGAGATGTATTATTATAATATGCGTTACTACAGATTTAAAAAATCGTTTACAAGTATAATTACTCGATAACAAAGTTTATGGAATTCAACAGATTCTTAAAGCTTGTTTGGATTTATTTATTTATACTTGAAGACTATATATTAATACAGTGTAGTTGTATTATTTGTTGTATGTTGTGATGTTTTTTTAACAGTGGTGATATCTATTTATTTAGGATCGATGCTTTTTACCAGTAAAAAATGATTAACTATTTGGTTCACATATACGAAAATTGTATAGCATATATAGGGCAGAGATTGTACTGTATTTTCACTGAATTGATAGATAAACTGCTTTTGACCAGAAGAAGTCAATGAATAAAATGTTGAAAGCTGCAATTTTGCTAAATTGTTTTTTTTTTCTTCTTCTAATATTGTACACTTCAGAAAGGTTACAAAAGGTATGCCCATATACCCATAAAACTGTATACCCCTCTATACCCATAAAACTGTTTATCACTTACGAATCCTTATATTAATGAACAATTAAAAAACATGAAAGTCTTGCTTTCTCTAAATAAGAGTTTGGCACTTAGCACATTGTGCAATTTTTCAAATACTAAATGTTCATACATGACCGCTTAACCTTAACTTATGCAACAACCTATTAATAAGTTGAGTTCAATTTTTCCATGTCTAAAGTGATGTTTCCTTTAGACGTAAAATCGCTGCGCGTCAAACGCATCGCTTTCGCAACAGGAATACTCGCTATGGCTAACGACTGGGTTCTACTAGTAGACTTGAAGTGACAGTTACGCTTCCCGGAAGATAGCGTGCCTACAAACCTGCGACCCGAATCGTCATATTTTCCAAAGCCAGCAAGGTGTGTGTGGTTATGGAACTAACGGTTCCTTGGGAGGAACGAATAGAATAGGCACACGAACGGAAATTGCTGAAATACACAGAAATGGTCGAAAAATGCAAGGACAACGGTTGGAAAACATGGTGTTTTCCGTTTGAGATCGGCTGTCGCGGATTTCAAGGCCAGTCCACATGGAGAGCTCGGCGTGACAGGAAAAGAACGGCGCATAGTAATAGACAAGGCGGGGAGAACAGCAATATCCGCATCGATGTGGATCTGGAACAGAAAGAGAAACACAAACCCCGATAACGACACCAACGAACCACGTGCAAGCGCACCATCGGAAGCACACCACAGTGTGAGGCCCATCCCAGTACCAAGAGATCATGAAGCGGCACGCGAACAGCAAAGAGCTAATATAGAACAAGAAAAACGGAAAGAAAGAATTAACTGGCCAACACAACGAGAAAAGGACAGATGGATTAAGCTAGATGAACACCTTGATAACCTATTAAACACAACGCTGAGGGGTGATGTAGATAGGAAGATAAGAACAATGTCCTCCGTCATCTATGAAGTAAGTAAGGATACATTCGGAGTGAAGGAAATCATGGCAAAAACACCAACTACGAGGCCAAATCGAAGACAATCACAGATTCAAGACATACGATCAGATTTGAAGACTCTACGCAAACGCTACAAAGAAGCTACAGAGGATGAGAAAGCTCCTATAGCGGAGCTCACTCGATATAACCGCGAAAAGTGGACGACTCTACGAAGGGCCGAAAACCACGCGAGAAACAGACGCGAGAGAAGGCGCAAGCGAGCGCGCTTCACAGCTAATCCGTTTGTTTACGTCGCGGCGATGTTGGGTGAGAAACAAAACGGGGTTCTAAAAAAGCCGAAAAAGGAAGTCGAGAACCACCTAAGGCTTACACATAGCGACCCAGAAAGAGAGCAAAAACTACCCCTGAATGCCAAATTGCAATCCCAACCCGAACCTACGGAATAATTTGCTGATGGGCTCCCAAAGCACACCGAGCAGCAAGAGGTCCTGAAGAAGGCCAGGGCCGCATCGTCGCCAGGCCCAAATGGAGTCCCATACCGTATCTATAGGAATTGCCCCAAGCCACAGAGAAGACAGTTGGCGCTGTTCAAAGTAGTATGGCGAAGAGGAAAAATGGCTGATATCTGGCTAGCATCGGAAGGGATATTCGCTCCGGAAGAAGAAGACTCCAAAGAGATCAACCAATTTAGAGCGTTATCTCTCCTCAACGTGAAAGGGAAGCTGTTCCTCTCCATCCTTTCAAGGAGCATGACTACATACATCTTGAGAAACGATTACCTTGATACTTCGGTGCAGAAAGGAGGTATTCCAGGAGTGTCGGGCTGTATTGATCATACCGCCGTCATTAGCTAGATCATAGGAGAGGCAAGGAAGAACAAATGAGAACTAGCGGTGTTCTGGTTGGACCTGACAAAGGCCTACGGCACTGTCCCACACAAACTAGTTGAGCTGACACTATTGCTATATCATGTACCGGAAAAATTCCGCATCCTGTTAGAAGATTACTACTCAAGATTCAAGATAAGGTTTTCAGTGGGAGACTACACTACACTACACTGGCAGAATCTGGAGATAGGCATTATCACGGATTGCACAATATCGGTAATTGTGTTCGCAGCAGCCATCAATCTACTAGTTAAAACCACGGAAAACAAGTCTAGAGATGCCATAACAAAATCTGGCAAAGTGCAACCACCTACACGAGCATTAATGGACGACATGACTGTGATGGCTAAGTTGATTGTCCAGGGAAGATGGATGCTGAACGACCTACTGGAGATTTCCACATGGGCGCAAATGAAATTCAAGCCAGCTCAATCCCGTAGCCTCGTGATAAAGAACGGAAAGCCTAAGACGATGATCTTCAAAATAGACGGAAACCCGATACCTACAGTGGAAGAGAAACCAATCAGATGTCTCGGAAAGTGGTTCACAATCGATGGAAAGGACACAACTATGATACATGACATGGTTGATCAAGCGGAGGCCTGGCTTTAGGAAGTCGACAAGAGTGGACTCCCAGGAACGTATAAGGCATGGTGCTATCAGCATGGGATACTCCCAAGACTCATCTGGCCAATTTCGATCTATGACGTTCGCTGACTACCATAAAGAGGCTAGAAGGGAAAGTGAGCACTTTCCTGCGGAAGTGGTTGTCGCTTCCAAAAGCCTTAGCAGCATTGCATTGTACAGCAAAGGAGGTGGTTTGCAGCTACCGATGACATACATAGTTGAAGAATATAAAGTATCGAAGGTCCGCCACTCAATGATCCTCCGAGAGAACAAGTACGACAAAGTGCAAGGTGAATAATTAGACCACAGGACGAGGATCAAGTGGAAGGCACAAGACGCATTGGAGGAGGCAGAGTCGAGGCTGCGGCACAAAGACATCGTCGGCACCGTCACCCAAGGTAGATTGGGCTTAGGATGCATCACCCGAGCACAATGGAGAGGAGCAAATAGTAGCCTCCAGAGAAGGGAAATGGTCCAACGAGAAGTGCGCAAGCAGGAAGAGGAAACCAGACAAACAAAGGCAGTGAGCTTAAAGGTCCAAGGAAAGTGGCTGCGTTGGGAACACATACGCAGCAAAAAGCTCACGTGGAACGAAATGTGAAAAACAGAGACACACAAGCTGAAATTCGCTATCGCCTCGGTTTACGATGTGCTCCCTTCTCCTAGCAATCTAGCGATATGGAAGCTGACTGACGACCCGGCTGGTGAACTCTGCGGAAGGCGAGCAACGCTGGAGTATATACTGAGCTCGTGTCCGAAATCCCTGTCAGGAGGAATGTGCCGATGGAGACATGACCAGGTCCATGAAGCCATGGCGGGAGAATAAGACACGGCGGTGAAGAACGCCAAAGGAAAACCGCGACGACCCGAATTCATCAAGTTTGTTAAAGCGGGCACCACACTAGCTAGCAAGACTAGCGTTCGTGGTAGCGCAACGGGAATACTCGCCATGGCCAACGACTGGGTTCTACTAGTAGACTTGAAGCGACAGTTACGCTTCCCCGAAGATATCGTGCCTACAAACCTGCGACCCGACATCGTCATATTTTCCAAAGCCAGCAAGTTGTGTGTGATTATGGAACTAACCGCTCCCTTGGAGAAACGAATAGAACAGGCACACGAACGGAAATTGCTGAAATACACAGAACTGGTCGAAAAATGCAAGGACAACGGTTGGTGTTTTCCGTTTGAGATCGGCTGTCGCGGATTTCCAGGCCAGTCTACATAGAAAGCGTTAAAGATGCTCGGCGTGACAGGAAAAGAACGGCGCATAGTAATAGACAAGGCGGGGAGAACAGCAAAATCCGCATCGATGTGGATCTGGAACAGAAAGAGAAACATAAACCCCGATAACGACACCAACGAACCACATGCAAGCGCACCATCGGGCACCTCACTCGCTAGCGAAACTAGCGTTCGAGGTAGCGCCACGAAAGCGGGGCTCTCGCACTCGGGTCCCTCACTAGCTAGCACGACTAGCGTTCGAGGTGGCGCCGCAGACGAATCCGTCCGACGCGGTAGATCGAGAGACCACAAATGCGCGGTATGTGGTAGTGACACACATCAAACCCTAAAAGAGGCATGCCCAAAACGACGACAACGTCAGAGCGTTCCAAGGCAGGAATGACATTCTCAGCAACCTCTAACCGTGTTCAGTAAAAGTATTTGAGCGCTGCTTCAGGTCCACCGAACACGCCTACCAGTACATGAAGGCTCAATTTTACGGTAGGGAGGACCTGGCTGAGGAAATCTACAAACAGCCTAACTCATGTGGGCCAAGAAACTAGCGAAACAAGTCGTGACTGAGGCGAGATGGGAGGAAGAAAAGCTGGAGGTCATGAGAGTTATAATTAGAGCAAAGTCAAAGTGTGTACCGCAATATCGAAGGGAGCTACTGAAATCTGAATTGTCGAGGCAGTTCACGGAGACAACTACTGGTCATGTGGTCTCAGAACAAACGATGTGCCGTGGGCAAACGAAAAATACAGGCCAGGAAAAAATCATCATGGGGCAGTACATATGGAACTGCGAAGAGAACTACAACAGCAAGAATCGGTGAACTAGGAGCTCGTAGCAATCCGGCCGCGGATGGGTGAGGAAAACCTTGCTGGGAACCTGGCGGAGCTGGTCGTCTTCAGAATTCCCCGAAACCAGCAGCGACGCCAGGAGAAGGCCTGACAACATCTGCGACCCCGCGATGCGAATCGTATTCAAGTATTCTTTAGAGTGTTTCCTTGCATCCGTTGGGTATCCGTTCCGTCTGCAGTCCGTTTTTTACGCAACCCGCTCCGTAAAATAAACGGACTGCAGACGGAACGGATACGCAACGCTTCATGGAAACACCCTATCCGTCAGTTTGACGGACGGGACCTGTGAATTTATCAATATTTTCATTTTGCAACTAAATATTTAGACATTTATTACGAAACTTTAATGATTGGCGAACTATCAAGAATTTTCTCTCTTCGTGCTTTTTTATTACAAATATGAATGTATTGTTTTTTTTTTATATTTTATTGTTTGAGAAAAATATAATAGTAAACTGGTATATATCATTGCAAAATTAAAGTAATAAAATAAAATTTTATTTGAAATAATATTTGAATAATGTATATGAAAACACGGTTAAATACATTATTTTCAAAAAGCATCTTTCAGTTGATAGCATATGAAATTTGAATGCCAAGTCATTATGACAAAAAGATTCATTTACGCTATTGACGAAATACACATTATCTTTGATGTCAATTACAACAACGGCTAGGCCGCTAATAGGCACTCCACCATGATACGTTAATTTGACGGATGCGATACGGATAGAGGAAACACTACGATCCGTCTGACGTATGTCTGACGTACGTTAAAGGAAACACTACTTAAACGTAGCGCAATATATGTGTTATATAACACATAAGCCATCAATGCTTTAAAAGTAGATAGGAAATGGAAGTTCGGCACCATCAATACAACTAAATTAAAATCTAAAGCCGCGTTCACCCGAAACAGGCAACAAAAGGTCGTTATGTATTTTATATACCATTTTCACTTGAGATTCAAATCGCATTATTCAAACATACAAATAACGCGCTTTGCACTTCAAGTGAAATTGGTAAAGCAACATAACAAACCCGTTTTGCCTTTTTGCTGTTTCGGGTGAACACGTCCTCAATAGGTTCAGTTTCCATTCATAAAAAAAAAAACTTATCTGGAGGTAATTGTTTTCCATATATAGAATAAACTACAAAATGTAACTATTCAACTAAATATTGATCAATGTTGATTTAGAATGGCTCCATGTAGCGAGATATTTCTGATGTTTTATCGAAACTATAAATATAAATTATTACCATTTTTAACGATAAAAATCACTCATTTGCCCAGCATCGTGCAATGAAAGTGTTTTGGGTCTTAGAAAGGTTTACCTCCCATCAAATTGACAATCAGATATAGTGGTCATAAACGAGTTTTCATATATTTAAACCTCGTGTAATGAAATGCGAAATTTAAGCAATGATATGGTCATGAGTATGAGCCCGTGAGTATAACGTAAGCATGATACTTCATATAATATTGATCCAAAGAATGACATAGTGGATTAGCACTGTTATCTCACTGAGAATCCTGTCATATAAGCTATAAGAAGCTCCCGTTTTGGTCAGTAAATATATGCGTTGTCATTTAGAAAAAGAGCAAATTTGTCACAACAGTGTATAAATTACAGGGCTGCAATGCATTAATTGGACTACAATATATTATGCATTTGTCTTATTTTCATTTGACGTTAAACTATTCATGAACACATATATTTAAAATAAAATATGTAATTGTCATATTTGACAAAAGTTTTAAATATCACATAGTTATGAAATAGCGATAAACGTAATAAAGGTTATCAGCCCCAAATGTGTACGCATAATAACACGTTAAGGCGCGTTCACGCAAAAAAAATATCCTAAATTTTATGTGAACAGAGGGGATAAATTGCTATGTTTTTTATACAAATGTGGCTTTCGAAAATATCGGGTTTCGTCCTTTTTTCCGAGTTTTTTCGTTTGCGTGAACACGACCTTAAGGTGAATGTTTGAACAATATACAATTGAAGGCTCCGTGCAACATTTCGTGAAGTCGTGAAAGTGACGTTTTGAGAAAAAGACATTTAATTAATGTCTTTAAATGGTCATTTTTTATAAGGATTGACAAGTTGTCAAAGGATGAAATGATCATGATCATATTGGTTTCTGAGCACCATTTATGCATATAACAAGGATCTTTAATCATATGACATATTGCAATATATATTAGCAAAACATGTTAAGTAGACTTAACACATTGTTGCATGGAGCCCTTCAATTGCGAATTTATTCTGAAAATATTCATTAAAAAGTGACGATAATTCGGGGTATACATAAAACTATTTTCTTTATCTAACTATTTTCTATGTCACATAGCAAAACTAAGTTTTATAACGGTAGGTATAATGTTCCCATACATACTGAGTGCAGTCCGTGTGTGTTCATGTATTATAAACACCCCAAAACGTTGTCATTATGGATCAGCGGTATTGACACGATATTTATGGATCAAGATTATATATTTCTTATGTGCTTCTTATGAATTAAGGTAAAAGGTCACTGCTACTCCTTAACTATGCCAATAAATATTTTTTTGTTGATCACTTGAAAATTGCATACAAATGTCAAGAAATATAAAGAAGCAAAGGGTGTAATATACTAATGAATATGTATGTTCAAAACATCAAAGCAATAATATTATTTTAAACCTTTATTTCGGGTTCGAATAGCTCATATAGCGTTTTCATTATGTAAAAAATGTGTAAAGAAAATAAATTGTGATAGGATATATACAATAAACTTTCGTAGGATAATGAGACATTCAAAAACATGTTGATAAATCGCAATTGAAGATAAATTTCAGATTTAGAAATATATAACATACATTTTGACGCATGGATAACGTGTTCACAGAATGTGAAAAATAAAAACCCTTAATATAATGAGTGTAGAGAACAAAATATTGCTTTTCAAATAATTGTTCTTCTATTAAAATGACTGATAATATGAATGCATTTATCTTCATTTAGCACATCATATAATAAAATCAAATGAAAATGTTCACTAGATGTTCCTTTTGCTCACTAACCAAATACATTTCAACGTTCACAACATATGGATATTTTCTTCTCATGTGTTTCCACATAGCCGACGCAGGTATAACTTTGACTTTTAGAATTAAATCAGTAATGTAATAAAGACTTTAGTGGGGTAACCTATCTCAGACAATATCAAGGGATTTACTACCACCACGTTATGTCGTTCAGACGACTCTTATATAGAACCATATCTATATGATTCCGACATCGCGTCATGTTGGACATGTAGAAACATGTATTCTAAGGCTCCGTTCACAAATATATTACAAAATTTTAAAGTCACTCGCAATTGTAAGCGTTATTACTTGATTGTATATTTATATTAAAAGTGTTTGGACATCACTGAATTGCTAAGATATGAACAACCTGGTTGCTACCTCGACTATATTATAACTATTAACCGTAGCCTATAGTATATGATCCTTGACCACCATCTTTAAAACATAATCTGGCGACGACGTGAATTTTTTAAAGATTATTTTGTTCTAAACCCAGGAACCTGCAAGCGCATACGGATAGAGGGTTCCACAGAGCACGACAATCGTATGGGTGTCTACTTCCAACTGTCCAAAAGCCGCTGGTGCCATGAAAGGCCTTCGTACAAACTCAGTGAATCTAGAGGCACCCACTATATGTATTATAACGAAATCCTTGAATTGAACTTTGAAGGATGGATGATAGGGGCTGGTCTTTGTGAAAATGAGGTACGCATATATTTGTGATAAATTTGTGTTAATTTCTAAGCTTACAATCTTATATCTATATTCGAACCAGCGTGGTAAGTGGATAGTCGGTTCCTACTGCTCATCTCAGCAAACTTAAGTTCCAATGATAAAAATGCAATCTAAATATTTTGAAATATAAAATATTTTTCTAAATATTTTGAAATATTTCTAATCATTTGAGGGACTTTATATTATTGTTATTTATTGCGCAATTAAGGTATAATTGTATAACCTCTTTTATTGCTACTTTCAGAAAGACTATCCCCAGCCAAAATCGTATTCTCTATATGAATATGAAACTATGATGAGTCCTTTTTGGACAAGATAAATTGCATCAATTTATTTGTAGCTTACTGTCAATAGAATGGTTCTGTTAGAAATATATAGAAAGTATAAGCTGTTGAACGAAAATTAATGATTTTAAAAGGTTTTATTTTTGTTCTGTAATTTGAATTGTTTCGATTTACAGGCGGGGCTTATTGCAGAAGATGAGGCAATTAGTCCAGATAAGATAAAGAAGAAATGGCAAGAATTGGTGGGAGGAGCTTGGATGCGAAACAAGAAAATCAAATCGACATGCTATAATCGTACGTATGAGAAGTCATGGCATAAACCTACTCTGATGCATTTCAGATGGGTGATGGTCACCTCCCTAATTGCCCATTCGCCCAACCCCATTCTCAACCAACTCGCCCAATTTTATACCAACTCGCCCAAAGTCAACTCGCCCATAGTGCTTGGTCAACTCGCCCAAAATTGTTACCAACTCGTACAAATTCTTTTCCAACTCGCCCATTTTATTTTACAACTCAATAAGATTTTTGTCAATTATTTCAAACTTTTTTGGTATTGATGATCGTTTTCCTCAGAATGAATTCATTGTATATTTTTGTTTTAGATATTGAATGTGAATGTGAATATATTCAAGAAATCAAATTTGATAGTAAATTTCAGCTATGACTTATCAGTTTGGGGTTATGCGGTTTAGGGTTTGCGGTAAAAGCGACTTTTTATATTAAAAATGCTATTTTAAAATAATAAAATGCTTATACATACTGTAATTAATAATTTGTAACAATCAACGTGTTTCTCAAAACATACGAAACAAAGGTGATTAAAATTTGGGCGAGTTGGTAAAACAATTGGGCGAGTTGACCAATGGTTTTGGGCGAGTTGACCAATGAGATTTTGAAAAAAAAATCATTTGGACCAAATTTGGGCGAGTTGGTTTTTTAGGCGAGTTAGGAATTGGGCAAGTCGACCAGGACCCTTTCAGATTAGCCTACATGTACCAAGCATTGACTCCACAGAAACCGTTTTTCTCCGAGTTCGACTATATTTTCCGGCTTAATTAATGCGTTGTAAAATTATACATTATATTTATTTTATATTAACATTACGTTAAGATATACATTTGTATGTGGTATATAGCCTATTATGGATATAATGGAAATAAATGATGACGGGTGTTAATGCGATGACAAATCTAATATGTAAATATTTTGATTATCAAATATTGGATGATAAAGTAATGATGAAAATGAAATGTTCCATATGTTATCAATTTCTTACTTAATATATTTTATAAATATATATCTAAATTGTATATATTTCAGCGGTGCTATCGGCTGGTCTGATAGTAGCTATCTGCATTGGCATCGCGGGGGTGATCGCT
>LQRL01084555.1:2229-15450 GCA_001703475.1 Hydroides elegans
TGAAGCAATGTCTCGAATCGACCAAAATAGAAGTTCGCCTCATATTGTTATAATATGTTTTATCAACCAATACATTGTAGGCAATTGTAGGTGGGAAGTTGGAATTTGGATCGCACTCACGTGGAACACTTTAAAATTCAC
Organism: Hydroides elegans; assembly: GCA_001703475.1. Classification (NCBI taxonomy): domain Eukaryota; kingdom Metazoa; phylum Annelida; class Polychaeta; order Sabellida; family Serpulidae; genus Hydroides; species Hydroides elegans. Next base: position 2,371 of record LQRL01084555.1, read on the forward strand.
ATATTTACACAAATTCCTACTCATATAGTTATAACATTTGATTCACTATAACCCTTAAGCCCATACATACTAATTGCGTATATTTATTTTCTCTCCCAGGAAAAGGATGTATGTTAGAGGCGGGACCATAACTTAACGCCAATCATTTTAAAACAAGATGTTGTATGAACGAACTGTTCATTATAGAACTGATAATGACGTACATTTATTGGCATAAACAATCAGAATAAACTAGATAAAATCTAATATAATAATGACAACAAGTCTCATTTTGTGGCTTAACATTTTTGAATTCACTTATTTTCACTAAAATCACTGGATAACCTCGAGTGATAATTATGCATTATCGATGGGGCCCATAGGTTTGAGGTGTCTGTCCGTCATTTGTGTTTGTAAACCCCTACCTCGTTTGATCAACTTCCGCTATCGCACATGCGCAAAAATATGTTCATTGTTAATGTTTGACTAAGAAACCCGATGCTATGTTCAATTTGTTTTGATGCGCTTGACCTGTGCATGCAGCCTTAGATTTTTTTCGATTAACCTCCAGTCGCTCATGCGCGAATAACTATTTAAATGTTTACTCGATGGCAAATAGTCTGATACACCTAGTGATGACATTTAATTGATGCGTCTGACATATAAAATTGCCATTGTATACCGAAATTGGACAACTTCCGGAATTTCATCCGTGATAAAAAACGAATAGACCTAGAGCCTCGATGTTGGGCTTAAAATGAAACCCATGACCTATTGATATTATCGTCTATATCGGTCAACTTCCGGTCGCTCATGCGCGACGCGAAAATAGTAATTTTTACTGTGTTTAGATAACTCGAGAACAAATAGACCTGGTGCAATGGTGTTAGGCTCAAATTGAAGCGGTCGACCTGTAGATGTGTATTTGTATGTGAGCATTTTTCATATTTGCTACAGAATTGGTTAAATTCCGGTCGCACATGTTAGGAAGTAGCCATTTTTAGATAAATATTATTTTACTACTGTTTTTTTAACCCGTAAAAGTGATATCTCAGACCGTCTGGTCGTGCATGATCCCTTTCACATTGGGGGCGTTGGGGCGTGTTCACTGAATACTTGTTTATTTAACTTATGCAGTTGTACATAAGTTGTACACATACAGTTGTTGTCTTAAGTAAATTTTCATGTAATGTATCGCGAGTATTAGAGATAGTATCATAGGCGATGCTCTTTTTTTCAAAGCTATATAAAGACAGATATTTTTATCAATATGGCGAATAAGAGACGATTCAAAATAATATTAAACTAATAAGAAAAGGGTGCGTATTTACTTATACATTTAAATTGTAAACCTTTGATTAGAAATGCAAACTATTAAAATGAATCAACATATTTACTTTAACGTTTATTTTATTCTAACCAATCAAAATAAGTTTCGGCCTGGCATAACATCATAACATCAATCGTTTGTTTGTGGGTGCATAACATTTCAGATTAATTGTTTGAGTCATTCACAGAGATTGTTCAGAAAATATAATCTAGATGTGAGAAGGGGTAGACAAACGGGCAGATCTATAGACAGACGGACAAACTCAGTTCAATATTCCTTTGTTCCACATGCATATTAAAGACACACATGTTCTAGCAAAGCATTAATATTTATTTCTCCAAAATTATACATTTTTCATTAAAAATAAGCAGAAAATAAGTAAACACTATTCCATTAAAAGAATCTCGATCCGATCGTTTTAGCGAAGAAAGAAAACTATATATATGCAAAAATATACAATGTTATACAAAATGACTATCTTACATGAGAGAGACAAGAAACTATTTATATACACAAATATGCAATTATATATGAAGTGACTTACATGGACAGTGCTGACTATGACCTGTTTGAATATGGCTAAAAACTGCAATTCGATGTCGGTTCTTAAAATCTGCGCTTTACATTAAATCAATATAATTGACAAAATACCTTAATTCCATGTGCTAAAGTAAAAAAAACTTTCATAGCAAGTGTTTGATGTCCATCACAACATTGCTTACGTGACAAAATTTACATTTCAAGCTATATATCATGAATATATTTAAACGCGTTTCTATATAACTTCCTACTACATTTAATATCGATGGCATCTTTCAAGGGCCTCTTGAGTTTATCTATCATGATCAGTAAGAGCGAATCTATATTCATAATAAATGATTAGTGCGAGTTTATGCAAGCTCGGATAATATATTACAACATAAGTAAAAGTGTATAAAGCAAGACTTTTTACTAAAACATGTATTTTTTTAATCCAATAATGATAATTACATTTTCTCAACTTCCTACATTGCCTTTCAAATTCGAAAATTTGTATTTGTCGAGACGAAAAATGACTTATATAGATTTAGATACTAAGCAATCACATCAGCAAGTTATAGTGACGTAAGCCGTTTTCCCGTTATTTTGTTCTTATTCACATTAAAATGTTTTACTTTCAATTACACATGATAATCTTACACAGTTCAACTGTTAAAATGCTAAAAAGCTGTGACGGACAACTACATGCATTTCTTCCAATCCGTACTGTTGAAAAGCGGCAAATTTTCAACTTTGATATTATTCAATTATTTACAAACTATTAAAATAACAACCAGATAAGGAAATGTAAGGTGTCATATGATAGAACATCAACACGTTAGAAACTATTTTTGTCCAACATCGAAAATAAACTCAGCTGTGCTCACTCACTGTCAAATCGTTGCAAAAGGTACCCGGTGAAGGTAGCGAATTCCTCAAAAATACTATTATACAATTTACAACCATTTGTTGAACAGCATGTTACCCATACACGCTGACCCCTCCTACATTCCGCTATAACAGCTGTGCTAGCCTGTGTATGTGGGCTCTCTATAGTGTTGTGCCCTCCAGATGCTTGGGCCAAGGTGGTCCCGTCTCGTACTATTCTTACACAAGTGAAATGATCTATAAATGTTGTTACACTAACAGAAAAGAAGTAAGTACCTGCTTCATTACATTCAAAGAGGCCCGTTGAGCTGCTGTAGTGGTTGCCGAAATTGAAAGGGACGAGGTCGAAGAGGATGTGTTGAAGGGCAGCGTACTCGATATTGTCGGTCTTGTTAATGTGCGCTGTGAAACCAACAGGATTGCTGACTTCGTTTTCTAAAATGAAAAAAAAAGTTTGGTTTAATATATATACAATTAAAGGATACTTTTCATTTTCATTGATATAACTCACCTTATCATATTATTTAAAAACGAGAATAACAAGTAATAGCTGGCGCGCATGTTTTATGTAGAAGGTAAATTTGAGCATTTTGAAGTTTTAATGTTGCATTGATAACTACACAAATTATAGTGTATAGGTTTGATTTTCCACCAGCTACAGCGAAATAGCTAGGCTTAAAATGACGATTACAATTTCACAAATTGATAATAATAGCCTTTTATGATGGATATTATCATAAGTTTAATTACTAATTAACAAATTATTATGAGCAAATAATTACCGGAAGTGTTCATGTATTCATAATAAACAAACACTGTCGTTCCTATGAATACAAGCAAAATTGCCGCTACAAACAGCAGACCTACGGACAGAGCGACAATAACCCTCGAATTGGTCTTCGCATATAAACGTCGATGTTCACCTGGGTATAAAGAAAAAAATGATTTTATGTGAGTCATTAAAGAAAACAAATTTGAACATAATGATATTACTGACATGGGCTTTTTAAAGTGAGAGTTACATTTGAAATCATTTTCAACACATAATTCATATATTTAACCCTAATTGAGATCAATCTGCTGATATATTTGAATTTTAAAACGTAAATATTGGGCAACTTGAATATATTGAATATGTTCATATCAGGTTTACGGGCAAAAATGTAATTTGTGAAATATACTATTTTTGTCCGAATATGGTGAATCTTGTTGGATTTTTTGCACTAAATGGACACAAATAATTTATATTTTTTTTACAAATTACATTTTGTTATATAAAACACTTACCGCGGTTGGTATCAACGTCTCGATCTTCAATGTTAATCTCATTTCTCTGCATGGTATTCGCAGGATATTCATTTACGTTTTCATATATATCGGAATCCATAGTATTTGAGTTGTAAATATTTTGTAAACGTATTGCTTCTGCCATTGCCACAGAGTGTTATATGTTGATACGAACTATATTATTGCTAATACTATCAAGTAAATGCAAACTCGTATAGCTTTCTTATCAGACTTACATTGATAAGTTACATAAACTGTTCATGTTTAAATGTTTGCAATTTATTATATATGTGTATGAAAAAAAACATGGATGATACACGACAGTATACTTTGATTGACTCGACATTGTTCATGCATATACTGCATAATGCATACATTTGTTTACGAATTGCAATGAATAAAACAGACACACTTACATTATCATTGTTTCCATATTGCAACACAATTGTGTAGGTTTGAAATGACTTAGGCAAATCAATTTCGTTATTACAATATCCTTATATCAACGGATGAATAACTACTGATGGAAAAACGATACGATATGTTCACTGAAAATAATTATTCAAAACCATAGATAAGTGAAATTATATCGATATCCAATTTATATTATAGGAACATTTGGAAGGTCTTTGATATGCTTTTTGGGGGATCACTCTCGGAAAAGATGTTTCTTATTATTATTTTTAATAAGGGGACACATATCATTTGTGTTATGATGTGATGAGAAGATCCTTGATGAACAATGTTTATGGGAATATGGGAAAATATAACACAATATTTATATTTAAGAATAAGGTGTATCATAAACATATTATTGCCATATAATTAAAGCTTGTTTCCTGGGTGAAATATATAGTTGAAACCATACGTGTCAATTCAGATAAGTAATATTTTCCTTCATTTGCTCGTTTTCTGATATCAAAAACAAACCATATTAATGACTAACAACATATCTAATGTATTAACAATTCGATTTTGCCGTATTCAAATGAATACAGACTGTCTGTATGTAAAATCCAATATGCTAGGTCATCAACTAAAATAGAGCATTTAATCATCAACAAAATTTGGAATAACTTATAGATATATCACAAACTTTCATGAATCAGTGTTAACGGATGATCTTGTTGGTATGAATAAACATTCCAGAATGATGATTATATATGATGGTGTCATTGTCTTTTTTTAAATGTTTGCACACGCTCTATTTTTGATCAAGATGGTTTTTACACTGCACTTCCGAAAAAGAACATGAGTGTAGGAGGTCATCGAAATATTAGCCTTTAGATTAATTATTTAATTTGATTTAAAAACAATTCAAATGGTAGAAATGGATGTAGCAAAACGCCTTTTTCGAGACTTTTCAAAATTAGCTCCAATATTTTTTTTATTGTGTCAAAAATCACATTGCACCTTATGCAAAATAGTATATGATAGTTCATTTGGAGAAGGTTAGTTAAGGCGGTTATTTTGAAGCCACGTTAAAGGTGACACATATTCTAAATATTATAATGGACAGTGTATCTATTCCTTTATCTACTCAAGAAACTTAATGCGCAGCGATTCACGTAAAATTTGCTTGCAATGTTTAAGTTTTGACTTTTACACATATAATAATTCATTTTGTTTAGACTAGGAAGTAGCATATATGCACTTGTTTTACATAAGCAGCTGATTACATGAACTTTGTACACATCAGTCGCGCACAAGCGTCATAGAATTAGTCATGGTATATTTTCAAAACGGAAGTATATTTTAATATAAATCCAGTACATGCGTAGCTGGTTGAACTATGTGCGACACGCGTTTTTTATTTGGTAGCTAAGTCGTTACTTTAAAAAGCATTACATGTTGAAATTCCACATATATTTATAAATGCAGATAAAGATGCCGTTTTTAGTATTTATTCATGTTTATCTACCGTTAACTCCCTTCTATTAGCAGCGGGTTATAAAACAATTTAAAAAAAAACAATACTCCAATGCAGGTTCATGTTATACACAAATTGTCCATAACTTTGGATTTACACTTTAAATTTAGATTTCGTCAGGATTTGTTGATGTAATATAATTCCTATCAAAATTTAATGTGCTTGAACTGTATTAAACCATAAAGTTCCATGTTTCAACCAAAACATAAGACTGGTAATATAGTATAAACTGAATATAAGCTGATATTATGGTTGGAGTCTCTATAGTCATAACACGGTTAGATCAATTTGCATCTGTAAACTTAAAAATTAAGAACTTAACTTTAACTAAAAAATACATTTTCAAATAGAGAAATAGGTGAACAAATTTATTCATTGTCAGTGAATGGCACCCGAAACATTCTAAATGGTAGAAATAGAATAAGTGGGTGCCCGAGGTTAAAATAACCTCGGGCACATAAAAAGTTGAGCATATACCTGTTGAAAATAATATGTTTAATCTCATGCTCGTTAAAAGAAGCCATAACGCTGTGTGTTGGTTAAACATGTCTGGGATACGTTTGAAGGTTCTAGAAAGCAAGTGCTGAGAGGGGCAACACACATGTATATACGAATACAAAAAATAAAGTCAATCATATAAACAAATAGCACCATCAATAAAGCATATATGTTTGCGATACCCATCTGCATACACAGACAGATAGCATCATTATCTTCATCAATTGCCATTTGCATTGCGTATATGGCCCCTTTGGCTACACTATCTAAGTTATATCCATTCATAGTATGATTTCCTGAAAACAAATGTGAGTTAGGTTTTTGCTTATACAGTTAAAGCTGGTTGGTGTCAAATTACAATTAGGTAATGCGTCCTAAAGCTTCGGTGCGGAGCGACGAGAAGTGCCATCGTCGTAGAAACATGAAATGATTAGTTATCAAGGGATCTAAGAGATGGGTCTTTGGATTTCATAAGATCCGAATTATATGAAGAACTACTATTTGGTAGCGACTGCCATGTCCGGCAGAGGATTTTAAAGTGTATCCTGTCTTCTTTTTTTAACCAGAGTAGTGTTCGTAATGATTTAGTTGCACTAATGTCCCTTTGTTGTTGACAACATAACCTAACCGCTAGTTCATGACTCTTTGGAGACGTGTTATTTGGGCTTTTGGGAGGGACAGAAGAATGATATTGCAGCAGTATAACCTGTTAATAACATACCACTGTACCAGTATTTTCGACGCATCGACGTTAAGGTAGAACATACAGCTTTATATGGACTAATGTTGGGATAAATGGGTCGACAATATCACTTTAACTTTTGGCCGATCTAAGAGCGTTTTCGCATATGACTATTTCGCGAATTTTAACCATCGGTCTGTTTTGTACGATACGTAACACCATGAATTCAGTTTTCAATGGTTTAATTTCAGTCTTTTGTTTGTGGTACAATTTTGTATTGAGTTGATATTACTGTTTAACTCTTCGGCGGCGTTTGTTTGGGCTACATGAGTTTTGAGTAAGAATTGTTGGACGATACCGGAATCGTCCGCGTATAGATGGTATAGTATAATTAGTATCTTAGACAAATATCCGAGAAATTGTGTGCAGTCAGAGAAAAGCCTCGGACTAAGCTCTTTAGTTCGACGCTAAACTGCTAACATGTGGAAGCAACTAAAGGAAATGTTTACCGTGTGCTGTTGTTTGTTTTATAGTAAACTGATTGACATATAAGATTGAAAAGCGGTATAAGAGAAATGCTTCCAAATATGAAAAACGAAGGAACCGGCAGTCATTTAGATGTCGTAGGTCGCAAAATTTAGAATCACAGGGAATCTTTCAAAATGATTAATTATACATTATAAATATCACATGATAAAAGGGAACGTAAATTTTGCAATAACATATAATATTTACTCTCATAAATAATGACGTATTTCTCGCGTGATTTGAACAGTTATAATCAAAACAATTATATTAAAATGGTACAGGTTGTGAAGCTCAAATTTGATGGAAAACTGATATACCCATATCCTGAATAACACTCACTTTGTACACTCTGACCACACCCACAATGTTGTGCTGGCCCGAGTTTATTCTTAACAGAATAGCTCCCCTCCGCTTGGCGTATGTTATCGGTAATGATTCATACTTTTTTATTGATACCAGTACATGTGTATGTATTTCGCTATGTCACGTATAACTAGGTCATCAATGCTTGCTTAAAATGCCCTTATAACACTAAAAGTGATCATACCGCATGTTTATCTCGTATGAGTGAAGATTAGGTCACCATGAGCTCATGCGTAGGTTTTATATTGTTAAAAGGTTTTAGGTTTTATACAGTTTTATATTGTGAGCCTCTGAGGTGGCGATGTCCGTTATGCAAAATATGAACCATGGCCAATATGCAAGCTGAAAGAAGAAATGCCATAATGACAAAATTGGCCGACGAAGTTTATCGAGGATTGGACTCTTGCGGACATAATGCCATCTTGGCCTGCTTATGAATAGAAAAAACTAGTGTGGGATTTAAATATCCAATAAGACATTATTCAAATGAAACAGCATTGAAATTTTGTACATGCATGTTGCACAATTGACAGTGAAAGTGAAAGGGTTTTAAGGTGTGAACCCTTTATCTAGATCCAATAACATTTAAAGTAAGTGATAATGTTATATTGTATTTATTATGAGTAAACATTTTATCTTTATGAGTGATGGTATTATTTTTTTATATTTAACATTGCACGTGACGTAGCGATGACGAAACACACATTGTTGCGGCACATGGATATAGAATATGCTTACATCAGAACATTTAATAGTCAGTTATTAAGATGACAAGATTGCATCGTTTTATGAAATAATTTCATCCCATTTTGAAATATGATTTATGGATATGTTGTGTTGTAATAGTACTCAACAACAGAATTACCCAGAAACGTTAAATGCTACAAACAAAAGATGGTCACACACCATGAACAAGGATATTTGAAGCAAAGCAGATTTATTTACAAAAGTAATCAGATATCATCAAAATACATGCGTGTGATATATTAAGTAAATACAAATAAGGAAAAAAATGCAACAATTCAGGAAAAATATCATTCCATTAGAAAACTACAATCACATTATGTATCAAATAAAATTATATGAATGTGAACATTAGGCTTCTCTATCATTTTTATGTAGTGTCACTTGATCAATTTCACTTGAAGCAAACTTTAGCCAACCATAGTTTCTTTGCTATGTTTTCTTCGGTGACTATTTACTCTAGTTCAACAAAGGTATACTTCCACTGACACAACATTTGCTTCATTTGTGCGTTTGTGGCATTCATATAACTTATCGTTCCTTTTCCCTTGGTTTTCATGCATTTAACAGATTTCAAAACATCATTCACACTCTTTGACCTTTCCATGCAGCCACGTACAATATTCGCACCGGGTGCTTCCACTTTCTGAGGTAGCATATCAACATATTCATTTTCTCTTATAGTCTCATTGTGATCATCAATCATTGCATTCAGGTCAGTGGGCAGCGAAATCGTCTTGAAGCCAGATGTCGATTCATTTTGTTCTTCGTTGTTTTTGGTCAGGGTTATTGGTCACAATAGCGATTCTTCTTTGAAGACCGTACAGTTCATCATATCCATATGGGTCTCGGGTCAAAACTGTATATGGTGATGTGGTTTGTGCGCGTTGTGTTCGTGCAGATTCATAGAGTTTGATTTCATCATAAATACTGTTTTGAGAGGACTGTTGACTGATGTCTACAGTATTTTCGTTGTTTACATCTTCTTAATTGGATTTTGAAGTATTTATAGTTTTGTGGTAGTGTTACCGTTTTCGGTACGAATGGTACACACAAAATGCTATTATAACTCCAAACAACAAAATTGATGTAAACACCAAGCCTATCGTGATGTAGATGTTGAGGTTACCTGAATAATATAAAAGACAAAAACACGATGCTATTATTACCCGCTCTAATCGGCGTTTACATCAATTCGATGGTAAAATAGGTATTTTAGTTTTATGAATCAACTCATAATTGATTATACATTGAAATGCTGTTTTTTTTATACATAGCAAATAGATTATAGAGTGTAATATGAAGAATGAAAATAACTATAGGAAATAACGACATACCGTTCTGACAATATCTCCCGGAAAAGCCAGTTCCGGTGCAATCACAACTGTATGAGTTAATTCCATCTATGCATCGTCCATGTACACATTCATGAGTCAGACAATCATCTATATCTATATTTAAGTAGCATTCAAAAGGTGTTTTCAAATACAAATACAAATATCAATGAATATAAACATACAGATTGACCCTAACCAAGTCAAAAAGGGTCTCTCTCAAATTTATCTCATTACAAGTGAAAGCAAGTCTTCATTTAATAGTAACATTAACCAGTAACACATAATTTGTCAATCATTTATGTATTTACTTTATTAATGAACATATAATTAAGAACTATATAAATATATGTATATATAGATATTCATGAAATACATCATTTTATTCAATATTCATTTCTGAACTTATGGGAGTGCAAATAACAGTTTAAAACCGCATATTACCGTATTGACATATGTTTCCCTCATATCCTGTCTCGCTGCAGTTACATGTATGCGAGTTGTTTCCGTCGATGCATTGGCCATAAACGCAATTATTATCAACACAATCATCTATCTCTAAAGAAAAACGACAAAAATATCAAATAATTGATTGGTAACAATAATGTTCAGAATGAGTTATTTGTACCATATAATCCACATGTACTAGAAAAAATCGTGATATTTTGTTGGTGAAAATCCTCATTAAGTGGCAAAAATTGCATATTTCAAAAAATAATAGATTAATAGATTTTGACATTATTTCCCATTTTTATTGACGGATTACATCATGAGCTGATTACCGAGTTCACATAGCTCTCCTTCATATCCTGTGTTTTCACAATCACACATGTATGAGCTGATTCCATCTATGCAACGGCCATTGACGCATTTACCGCCAGCGCTTTCTAGAACAAGAAGTAGAGAAGTTGAAACTATGTTTTTAAGGAACGCTCGATTTGTGTGAAACTGAAACGACATAGATAAGAACAGCATAACAATTGTTGGGAGTTTTCACAGATTTTGCAATTTTATTCAAGCATACCTTTCTTACAGATGAATCCATGGCTCCATGAGCAATCATCATCACGCAAACCAATGTAAAGCAATCCACATTGATAACTCCCTTAAGGCTTATTATGATTCCAATACATATGCATCTCTTCACTCAAAGGCGAACCATCAAGCCACCGCCAGCGCTCTTGGCATGTAGATCAGTTCGGAGAAGAAGGACATGGTTGTCCTGTACAAGGGTTATCAACCCAGAGACCGACCCAGTAGTAGGTCCTGTGTTGTAACATGTAACATCACGTCAGGTTTACACAGACAAACATATGACATGTGATTATGTGATTAATATGTGATTAATATTCAAGTAAAACTTGTTTTGTGCAAAAGAACTATAAAATCTTTAAATCAAAATGAATTTTCATTAATTAAAATTGTATAGAAATGCATTATTCATAGGTATGTAATTTTGCGACTTGTACATATGTAATCATATGTAACCATATGTAAGCATATGTAAGCTTATCACCATCATCATGATTCTTACGCTCTGTCCCTTATATTTGATGTCAAAAAGTTCTTTTCGTCTGACGAATGAATACTTGCAAGATCTGCTTGTCTAGCATGGCAATATGCGCGCGCTTGCTGTTGCTTTAGAAGTGGATACGAGGCAAAGAAATAGCGATAGTTCCGGTAATACAACCACACGCCTTCAAATAAATGGTACGGTATTAAATAAACATGATAAAACATATGTGATTACCGTCAGCTGCGAATAATTATGTTCAATCACGTATAACAAAAAATGATAAACCCTATAAAGTGTTTCAGATATTCATAAAAATATAAATAATTTACTGTGATCCATACAATAAAACACTGTAAAGTTTATTTGGCTGTTCGTGCACACATGCAAAATGAATGTGAATTAGAATCTCACATAATCCTTTGATTTAGATGTTAAATACTCTAATCCCAATCGGATAAGTGGTTGAGAGTGATTTTAATTTCACAGCTTATTATGTGGTGATATATAGTATAGCAGAGAGCTTAACTGATGATGCGATACCATATAGCTTCAGAACGCTTTTTAATCATATTTCGTCTCGTAGTTAAACAATCTAATTTTTTTTACTTTTAAATAATAGCTTATTTTAAAACAAATACATATATGATTCTTCTGCCTCTGATCGAAACACATAACAGTAGTAATGGTATTTGAAACATGCTTTATCAAAAGCATCGATGCAGTCAATATTCAATTTTAAAAAGAATATTCTAGAGCAAACACTATAACGAATAAGAACGTAATTTATGTAATAACGATTTGCAAATGAATAAAAACCCATTGTCTTGCTGACGCACTCACGCAATTAAATAGTTGGTAAACAATTTTTAGATCATCTGTTTTATCGTATACTGGTACTTTAATAGAATGTATAATTTGCTATGATGTACGGGCTAATTGATGCTGACTTGATTAAATGCGTTATTATAATTATATGTAAATGTGTACTCTTTTTATGTAAAACTATTATGATATATTGTATTTTTGAGTCGAATGGCAAATGTTTCATGTTTTAAGCATACAATATCTTTGACGTCTACATAAAGCAGGATGAAAATAAAACAAGTCATATAATAACAATAAATTACTTTTGAAATAAATTATGCTCCTCCAAAGAGCATTCGCTGGTGCTTGATTTATATACGTAGAGTTAATCAATTTAAATGAAAAAGAAGTAATCATGATCATTAAGCCCTTGTTTTGACATATATATTCTATAAACTGGCTGAATAATGATCTGCACTTTGCATTGCTTTTTTCGTGAAAGATTCAAACACGCCGACAAAATGGCTCATATGCCACTTTTGAATCATTTCATATGCTTTCATAGTTTGGCCCATGCACTATTGTTGAAACCTGAGAAGTTTTACACTAATTGATTCTCCATGAAGCCATGAATCATGAACCTCTATGCTTGATATTGGATAAAATAGTATATATATA
>LQRL01084566.1:1467-12325 GCA_001703475.1 Hydroides elegans
ATGAAATGGTTTCGCTTTGCTCTTACGATGTTGGACGGGGGCGTGGGAGTCTAATATAGACTCCATAGTGCTATGAAAATGTTCTGTTAAACTATCCAAATCGTTGGTTTGCATGTTCAGTTTTGTGCAAATGTCGCTTTTAAATTTTTCTAAATCGATATCCCGAGTTTTGCGAAAGGACGAATTGCGAAGTCCGGTTGGGGGTTGACCAATGTTCAAGTCTGTAGTGACAAGAAAATGATCCGATATTAACCTATACGCAGTAGCGCCATTTGCGAGAGAATCGCTAGATCGAGTCATTATTAGATCGATGGTGTTTCCGGATAGATGGGTTGGACCCTGGACATGCTGAATGAGGTCATATCTAAACAAAATGTCATCGAGTTTTCGTTTATTTGGATCATTGTTATTTTGCATGTGTATGTTAAAGTCACCACACACCAGTATGGGTTCTTTTCGAAATGATATGACATCTAACAGTGAGGCAAATTCATCGAAAAATTGTGAGAGGTTCGAACTTGGGGGTCGGTATACGTTAGCGATAGTTAATCTAGTCTCTTTGCATTGTGTTTGGACGATTACATGCTCAAAAGTGCTGAATAAGTCATTACCATCTTGTACGGGTTTAAACGCTGACTTACAAATGATTGCGACACCTCCTCCTTTTTTATCCAGACGTGGGATATGAATTGCAGTCTGATTTTGTGTGCGAATTTGATCAAAGATATGATCATCTTCCTTAGTTGCCCAGGTTTCAGAGATCGCGAGGATATCGAGGTTTTCACTTTGAATCAGTTCAGAGATGGTATCCACTTTATTACGAATCGATCTCGCATTCACAAAGCCGAATTTTAGTTTATTGTTTTTATCCAGGTTGGTTTCCTCAATCTGAATTTTTACCAGGTCCCTATGATTTGCAGAGTTTTGTTGTTTGGGTCTCCGATCACTCATGTATTAAATTGTACTATTCCTTAAGGAAAACGTGCGTTATGCAATCAAACTGCGCAACCGCGGAGGACCCCATACATTAATTTGCAACAGTGACATGACCAAACTCAAGTTCCCGGATGGAACTACTTTTACTTACAGCGGCTGTTCACTCATATATTAAATTGTACTATTCCTTACGGAAAACGTTCGTTATGCGACCAACATGCGCAACCGCAGATGAGCCCATACATTAATATGCGACAGTGGCATGGCCAAACTCAAGTGCCCGGATGGAACTTCTTTTACTTACAACGGCCGTTCACTCATGTATTAAATTATACTATTCCTTACGGAAAACGTGCGTTATGCGATCAAACTGCGCAACCGCGGAGGACCCCATACATTAATATGCGACTGTGGCACGGCCAAACTCAAGTGCCCGGATGGAACTACTTTTACTTTCAGTGGCTGTTCACTCATGTATTAAATTGTACTATTCCTTAAGGAAAAGGTGCGTTATGCGATCAAACAGCGCTACCACGGAGGCCTCCATACATTAGATACATTAAATGGGGTCTACTAATAAAACTGGTATGTCATTAACAAGTTATTAATTATTGAATGAGCAGCATTAAAAGACGAGTTAATGATTATATCGTTTCTTTCATATTTAAAACAAGATTCTCATTTTCAGTGCATAAAATCACCTTAATTATGAAGACTTGTTGACCCCCGTGAAACGGGGGGATATATATTTGTCGGTCTGTCTATTGGTCTGTCAGTTCCGTTTCAGGGAAGGTACGTTATGAACTTTAATAACGGAAATGCATGTAGCCTAGTATTATTAATATTCCATTAAATAAAATCGAATAAAAAAGAGGTTAAATTAAGAAATATTATTTAAACAATATGCTTATGTCTTCGCAGTGCCCCACCAGACGGTGAGAGTCGCTCGCAGAACGTGCGTGCTTTGGCCGAGTATCAAGCGGGCAAGAATGTCATGGTCGTGGCCAGCTGTGTGTCTAGGGTCACCACTGACCTACTGCATAGGGCACAGGGCCATACAGGTATCAATTTATTCTATTCATATAAATACAATTTATTGTTAAAAAATAATTTTTAAAAAATCTTGCACTCAAAAATTCAGATTTTATAACTCTGATTCATATTTTTCAGCGATTAAAATAATTGATTTTAACAGCATAAGATGCACCTTACACTTAGCAGAATAAAGTGTGAAGTGTGCTTAAAATATTGATACAAAAACCTCTAAGTTGCTGATGCAATCATATATAAAAAAGTTTTAAAAACCTCTATGAATCTCTTGGGGGTAATAATAATTGCTTGACTGTCTAATATGTTTTTTCATGGCGCTACATGAAAGAATAATTCAATCTTGTGTTTGTAGACGACGCTGTGTTTGCAACTCTGGGTGGGGCCGACATTTTCTGCACTTTGTTGCCCCTCATTTTTTGCCTAACTCGGTCCTGTAGTTTCACTTGCTCCAAAGGTACATCTTAAGTTCTCCATATTTTTTTCAATAAATTCAAAATTGATGTCCATGAATAAGGATCTTTTGTGTTTCTATTCAGAAAAGGCTGACGCATTTGTTGTTTGATTGTATGACGTGTGCTTTGACATTCTAAAACTTAATGTACTACTATTTTGAGAGTTAACAATGAATATAATTTGTTTTCTTGAATATATTGTCAATTGAAAACACGGATTCATGTGTGATATCTGATAAATCATTTTCCTGAGTGCCGTCCAGATTCAAAGTCTCATCCATGAAATCCTGACACCCATCGCTCATATCAACAGCGACCTAACACCAAACCACCTCATCGGCCTTTCCCCCAGCTACACGTTCAACCTTCCCCTCTCAATGGCAACGGTTTGTTAACGAGGTTCTACTGTATCTCATTAGAATCAATGTTAATCAAGCGTTTGAGGCTAATGTGCTATACTGGATTAATTTACATATTCTATTATGTCACAATCAAGATTCAAAATTAATTAACATGATATAGGTCTAAAGGTTATGCTTTTATATATAATCGCTTTTGTCTATCCTCTTTATATTGTACTTTATGTAAATAACCTTAACTTAAGGTTGTGTGTTTCTATCTAGAAAAGGCTGACGCATTTGTGATAAACCAAGCAAATGTTTTTAATTTAGAAGCGCAGTCAAAGCAACATCCAATGTGAAGAATAAACCGATAAAATAGATTAATGCTAGGCGATTCGCATATTCCGAAACAAATTCGCATTTCATGAAGATGCGAACGGCCAATCACGTTTTGTTTGGCCACTAATGATCTTTGATATATCCCACCTTTTTCACAAATATAGGACTATGTGGACAAAACATAAAGCTGTAACCATTGTTTACTGCCTTGACAGTGGAATCCAATTCGAAAATGCAAATTTTGAATCGCATTCACTGACAAAAGCTCATCAGACGAATGTGTTTGCACTGCCGGCGTGCGTGATTCTTTCCACTGGTATAAAATGGGCAGTACAAGATTATCTAAATGAGGAAACATCGCGAGTTTAACATCAAGATATTGTCGGTAGGGCGTGCAAAAGCTGGCAAGGACTTGGCTTTGGTGAAGCCCCGTCACTCAAAAGACACCGCAGACTGTAAAGAAAGAAAGAAATGAGAACTAATTACTTACGTAATATAGAGATAGAGGAATGGGTAGGACAGCAGGAGAGGCATATCAGGGAGCCTCGATGAAATGGGAAAGTGCCGTAACAAGATAACATGGAACACGTTCTGATTCAACTACAGTATACCATACGCTCTACTTATTTGATGGGATGAGAGAAGAGTGATGAAGCTATATTCGGACTCTGCAGTGAGCCGGGTCATTTAGAGCACATTTTAAAAACAAATTCAGGTTAAGCAGAAAGCAGAAGGAGAGAAATAAAGCTATGAACGAAACGGGTTACGTGGCGGAAAATGAATATATTCGGTTATGGCTAAGAAGATCTGAAAGCTGATGACAGCTGATTTTATCTCATAGATCTAATCATATTTCCTTTCAAATGTATTCTAATTAACGGTAGAGGAGCCACATGACATTATTACACAAGATCCGCATCTTTATTGCCAAAGACAGCGTCAAATCAACGGGTTGAGTTTTAAGTAACAGTATATTTTCATGTTTGACTATTTATACATTAAAAATGCTGATACAACTTTTATAACATGTCCTATACATCTCTTACTTTACTTGTAACTCAAATCGTATTTGATATATTAAAAACAAACATTGCAAATATGTATTAACTCATACAAATACAATAATAAACAAACAGATGATTTATCCATAAACTATATAAATTACATAAATTGATAGCTTTTTGTCGCCTAAATATGATCGGTATATAATTGTGGCGGATATCAACAGTATTGCAGATATTGGTGAACCGGAGAAGAAAGATAATGTCGTCTGAATCAAAATGTGTTTACTAGATTAACGAAGAACGGGGACCTGCAATGACTGTAATTTAGGTAAGAGTTCATACATTTGTAATCAATATAACACATGCAATCAAGCTAACTAATAACGATACTTACAAAACTATGTAAATATACTATTCGAATAAACAACAGTTTCAATATTAACCATTTACCAAAGCCAGTAATAGGACACGTTACCGTAAATTCAAGAATACATCTTAAATGTTAACAGACGAAATTAATTTATTTAAGTCATTTATACATTTTTAAAAACTGTTATACTTCCTTATAAAATACACCCTAGAGGGAAAGCAATGAACATTGAATTTGTGGAGGAAATGGCCATAGCTTTAGTATCTCGCCGTGTTATGGAGCCGAAAGTCACAGCTTGGTCCGATGTGATTTCGGGTTCTCCTATAAAGGCAAAAAAGTTTATAATGGAACAGCACAAGGCTCCTCCATAGGCCTTTTCAGTTATGAAATACGGAATCGTTTTCCTTGATTGTTTTATCAATATGTGACTCAGTATTATGCTCTTGTTGTTAGTGGGCCATTTTACCACTTGAACTATTATAAAACTTTCATAAGAAATATTACCAGACTATAAGCTATTCCTCAATATGCCACTTCGATAATGACAGCAAAATATGCTATTTCACAATAATAGTCTTTATTTTCCATAAACCAAACAAATGCAAAGAGAGTTAATTGCATATATATCATAGATTATCTGTGGTATTGTTTTACTCATTCGACATTAACTCATTAACTCATCCAAAGGTTATCATAGGTTAACTTCCGTAAATATCATTTTAATGTAGTCCTCAAATGTTTAATGAGAAATGTGAAATAACTATATTTTACCTCTTATACCTATTTCAACTATTTACAACTTTATATAATTAGTACCATGTATTTATGTTAGTTTCATTGCATCCTTCAAGAAATCGTTGATATCTATATATTGTGTTTTTTTTTTAAATAACAAGTCCTATATAGTTTATATAAAACCTTTTCATAATACATACTCAATACACGCTGTATTCGTAACATGAAATCTGATGCGACATCGGCACTATGGTTTCATTTTGAAGGCATATCAATTTGATAATTTAATAAGGAAGCAATAGCATGGATCAGTGTGAAAGTTCACATCGGTTCGTTTTCTTTGGCTTGGCTCTGGAATACTATTTATAAATAGTTTACGCGGTTTATCATTTTTAACGCAAAATCTGCATAATCGGCCCGGGGCCGAAGGCACCGTGCCTTTATACAACTCACTTGTTCAATAGTCCAATATTAAAGCTGCTAAATTTTATTTCTTGTTGAGCCTAGGCAATAACCAAATGGTGAAGTGGACTGTTTTCCCTTTTATTGTCCCGTTTATGCTCGAATAAAATATCTGCTAGACGTGAAGATATCTATTTGTGCCAATAACATCATTTTTTAAAATAAAAAATGCGTTATAATAGTTTGTTTCTCAAGCCAGGAAGTTAACAATAATTAGTTGGCGTCAAAATCATTTCCATAATTAAAAAAAAAATAGGATAAATTATAAGATTCGGGCGATAAAAGTTTAGTCTTATTATAAAAGCGTATCTGCGGCTACATGTGAATCTTACATATTAAAAAAAAAACATTATATTCGAATTTCCAACTACGAATAAAAATTAGAAAAAAAAATGCAATAAAAGTTATGAAATCGCGTTTAGATGAGATATTACTTAGGAGTCGGAGTCGGAGCCGGAGCCAGAGTCGTTTCACATTATATCTGAGATATGTTAAGCATCAATTTGCATTATTATTACTTATCATTTTTTCGATATGCACAAGAGGTTATTAACATACACAATGTGTACATTTTCATTTCAAACGGATTTCTAAAGAGATTTTAAATAAAATGATGAATGGCACAAATCCCAAGAATAATAGCATGTTACTACATATTACAATATTTAAAATCATGCATGGCTTGATTATAATTTTAACTATCATTAATTTAACTATGTAAAATATATATTGTTGTTGTCTAAAATAGTATTATTTAGTTCATTTAAATTATGGAATGAACTTTTAAAAACTTCATAAATCCGGGCAAAAATGGTATAAATTGCGATAGTATATATCTAGTTACATTATAATGTTAAATGAGTTGTGGTTATATGGTTAAGACTATATATGGTGCAATTTGGTTTGCATTACTTGTGGCCAAAGAATAGAATGAAAATAAAAATTACCTATAGAGTGCAGGAAAAATTTCAATAGGCGAGTGTTAATGTCTTGAAACTTGCCTCGGCACACTGGATTATTCAGCTTTTAAATTATGACTATATTATGTTTGACAATAGCGGAAATGTGTTAACCTTAAGTTATGAAATGAACTTTATCAAAAATACCATTGAATACGAATAAGAAATATTTTCAAACATTTCACAAAAATTTTCAAGTACATCCTTAAACACTTTTATTGTGCATATCAATAACCTTCATAGTTTCTACCTGTTGACCTGTCGACCCGCCTCCCACAAAAATTATAATATCTGTGAATATTTAATATCCCTAAACACAGTCGACCTGTCTACCTGTCGACCCGTATCCCACATAAACAGTACAATCTCCGTGTATATATTATTACCTTAAACATCTGTCGACCTCTTTGCCTTAAATTCTACCTTAGTTCGCACTTGGCTACCTGTAGACCTGTCGACCATGCCATTTTGTTTTCTAAAACTGTATATTGTAAAAATAGTGCTCAAATTTTCAATATTCTTGCGCATAAGCGCGGTCCACCTTAGGTATGTTGTTTTCAATATTTGTTATATATACAATGTCTAAAGTTGATGCTCTAAAGTGTAACTACAAACTCCAAACATACTGTTATCAATAAGAAACAATCTGCCCAAACTCTCTGATGATAACAATTAATATGATTGGTTGTATTTGAAACGGTTTGGCTGATACAACTTTTTATTTTTTTTATTTTATTTGATTCAGACATATGTCCATAGTATATAATATAATAGCATGGGTATAGCCACAATTATTTTTATAATTGCCCAAACTCTTCATCACGAGAATGCTCCAAACTAATAAAGGTTTAGAATTTTACCGACGATTTGGGAACCATTGCTATGTAAAATTTCCGCACTGGTTTTCGTCGTTGTAAATGTTTCAACTTTTAAAGTTGAACACTGATATTTGAGCAAAATAAAATATATATCTGAATGCAACGGATCGGATTGCATGTGATATATATGTTTATTCAATATACTTTTCTCACCTGTGTTGACGATGTTCAAAAAATATTATATACCATAAACTATTACAATATCGCCCAAGACCGGTATTTCACAATGGTCCCTTGTTTTATCGTCAATTTAGTGTTCTCAGTCGAACCAGTCAGTTCCTTGTTTTTCGAAGCCAGCTTGTGCTAGAGATTAGGCTATAGACTGAGAAAAAATGTGTAGATGTGCATGTAGATGTGCCTTTTGACAGCTTCGGCCAAATTCGTCACCGGTAATTGGTCGAATTCTGCCAAAATGACCAAAATTTGTTAAATTTAAAACATGAGCATATATAGAATATTCAATGCCCCCTTGGAATGGAGGGGGTGGGGTGATTTCTTGTTCATACTTCAATAATAATTATTGAAGTATGAACGCTAAAATTTGATAAAAGTTGTAAAACACTTACTTTGATATTCATTATTTCGTTCTTTATGCCACAAGCCTTCACGAATTTGTGATATTTAAAAAGTATGATTCATTTCGAGACATGTAATTCATTATATTATTCACTTCTTATTTAAAATGTTAATAATTTTCAGAAAAAGTTGCAAAATGTTACAACCGGTGATGCATAAACTGGCCCAAAACCGAATAGTGTTGGCCAGTGGTTCCCCGAGGCGAAAAACTATTCTTGGTAACATCGTAAGTATTTTCCAGAAAATATTGACATATGATAATATTTTTGTAAAATATGCATATAGTAATATATGCTATTTTTAACCTCTTCTGAAAATGTTGACATACGTTTTATAATTTATAGCGTCGATGTATACTTATCTTAGCTAGTGTCTGTCAAACTTGTAACTATACATATTTTAATGATATTTTGCTCTTTTCAGGGTTTGCAATTTGATGTCATACCCTCTACTTTCGAAGAAGATTTGGATAAATCACAATTCGAACATCCTTACCAATATGTTATTCAAACCGCCAAAACCAAAGCATTAGAGGTGGCAAAGAAACTGCGGGACACAGAGGTTTTATTTCACTTTACTTTCTCTTCCAAAATATGATGTTTGAACTCTTTGAAATATGTATTCTTTTTTTAAATTTGCAATATTGAATGATAAAAAAATCATATACAGTAAAACCTCGTTAATTCGAACTAGTTGGGACCGGAGGATTTGGTTCGAATTAACCGGGGTTCGAATTAACCGGGGTTTGCTTTTCTGACAGGTTGATTTGGGTCATTCATATCATAAACTGTAATATATATATAATATTCAACATACTATGGTCCTTTTTATACGTAAGACCTCAGACTGTATAATATACGTGCAGTCTGTTTTTCAATCAGGCTAATTTCAGATTTCATTCAAATCTTAAGGATTAGATTTCTTATATTTATGCATGCCAGGTTACGAGGTACTTTAAGGAGGGGGGTGAGCAAGGTTGGATCACTTTATGTCTTGGGTCAGCGTTACTTCAGAGATTGAAAGGCGTATCTTTAAACCTTTCCTCTTGTGATGATAATAATATTTCATTGTGCCACGAAACCAGTATGATACTAAAGTTCATAGCATGGGTAGAAATGACTAATGAGGGGAGATTTGAGTAATGTTCTAATTGTTTTATCATAGTCAATTCATACATGAAATCTGATCTCCGGGAGTGTACATGTCGAATCACTGGTGTTTGTTCATGAATACCCTATCTCGGGGGTTTGTTCAGATCCGTGAATACCAGGTCTCCGGAGAATTTTTAACCCTATACAACATTCATTAAATGCGTTCTTTTTGGGGTTTTGTGAGCACGATTTGCTGAATTTCATTGATTTTTGGCTATATTTTGGGATCAAAATCGGTTCGAATTATCAGGGTACCCGGTTAATTCGAACTTTTCCATAAGAATACATTAGTCCCAAAATCGGGACCGAGCAAAATGGTTCGAATTAACCGGGGGTTCGAATTAACTGGGGACGAATTAACGAGGGTTTCCTGTATAAATAAATTATTTATTTATTATTTTTTCTTTTTTTTTGACGATAAAGAATTATCTGCTATCATGCCACTTTTAGGCGATTCCGGCGGATATCGTAATTGGCTGTGATACTGTGGTTACAATGGATGGACACATTAATGAAAAACCCCGTGACAAGCAGCATGCATTTCAAATGCTGTCAGGGTAAGAAAACGATTAAATTATATTTCATTTTATTTCAGGGTCCAAAGATCTCTAAAAACCGGGATGTATCCGTCAATTAATTCTAAATAGTGTTTTAATATTGCTATATTCGCATGGCATCTATGAAAATTTTATTTCGTTACCCTGAACAACCATTTTATAAAAGACGAACATTAAATGTGTATTTGATTATGTGAATTATGAATGATATCCTTCTGTACTTCATTCAGATTGTGATTTATTATCCCCCGTGAAAACGAGGGGATATAGGGTTGAGCTTGTCCGTCTGTCTGTCCGTCCGTCCGTCCGTCCGTCCGTCTGTCCGTCTGTCTGTCTGTCCCGCTTGATATAGGGTACTTTGTCCACGCGAGTTTGGGATGAAGGAGTTGAGCTAGAGCTTTCAAATTTTATACACGCATAAACCAAGGTCTGAAGTCGTGCCTCGTTAAGGTTTCATCTCGATCGATTGAAAATTGTCGATTCTAGAGCACTTTAAAAATTGTCGATTTTAAACTTTTTGTCAGATGCCAAGCACTTTGTCCACGCGAATTTGGGATGAAGGAGTTGAGCTAGAGCTTTCAAATTTTATACACGCATAAACCAAGGTCTGAAGTCGTGCCTCGTCAAAGTTTCATCTCGATCGGTTGAAAATTGTCGATTCTAGAGCACTTTAAAAATTGTCGATTTTAAACTTTTTGTCAGATGCCAAGCACTTTGTCCACGCGAATTTGGGATGAAGGAGTTGAGCTAGAGCTTTCAAATTTTATACACGCATAAACCAATGTCTGAAGTCGTGCCTCGTCAAAGTTTCATCTCGATCGGTTGAAAATTGTCGATTCTGGAACACTGTCGATTTTAATCATTTTTACAGATGTCAAGCTCTTTGTGCAGGCGAGTTTGGTATGAAGCAATTAAGCTATACCTTTCAAGTTTTATTCTCGTATAAATTGAGGTCTGAAGTCGTGCCTCGTTAAGGTTTTATCTGGATCGGTTAAAAATTGTCGATTCTGGAACACTTTGAAAATTGTCGGTTTTAACATTTTCACCC
>LQRL01084575.1:564-14041 GCA_001703475.1 Hydroides elegans
ATACTCATCCTAATATTTTCGAAATAGTATAAAATATATTAATTCTGACAGGCACGAATAATTGTTATGCTTTCATGAAAATGCATCTAGTCCAGTTCTGCTATCATGATGCATTCAGCGGGACTTTTCGTCTGCGTCTGCAGTATTTAAATTGTTATAAAACATAGTTAACCCAGCGATATTAATTCCGCAGGGATTACTATGTTTTATACCAATTTAAATTCCGCAGACGCAGGCGCAAAGTTCCGCCGAACGCACCATTAGGCTTTTTTCGAAGATTGAAGATTTGAAAGATTAAAAACCCCTAAACACTCGTAATAGTGTCTGGCATTTTGGTACCCATTTCACTGTTCCTCATATAGGTAGGTGTATAATTGGACGCAGTAACAGTTGTATCCGGCAAATAATTCTGTGAAGTTGTCATTCTTAAGGCAGGAGTACCCAGCGAACGATTTTTAGAAGTGTGTCTAATTCGACTTATTTCGTTGTGAAACGAATTCGTTTGCAGCTTAAAGTGGTGAAATGTTTTTATTTTAAGTTAAGACTTTATTCTTTGTTTGCCAGCCAGGAACTCCCGAAAATCGTTGCCAGCAAAATGTTGCCAGCAAGAATAGATACTCTTGAACGTTTAACGCCCTCCTGAAAGTCCACCAAAACGAGTATATTCCCATATTTTAGCTCTAATTTGTCCAACAAATGCTTAATTTCATGCAATCATTGCATTGTATGTACCTTATTTCTTGAAATAAAGCAAAAAGAAAATTTTCATATTTATTCTATTCTGTGAAAATGCCAGCAAGTAAGATTTCCCAGCCGAATAGATATTTCACCGAATAAATCGCTGGGTACTCCTGTTAAGGCAAATGTTCCTGTATTTTCTTCTCTCTTCTTGATAGCTTTATTGCGCCTCGCTAGCAAACACATGAAAGGGTTATTTCGTGAAAAAATATATCATATCGCGAAGCCGCGTTTAGCCGAAATAAAGCGCAAAATATATCAACTTTTATCTTGATTATACTAATATGGTTTGTAGATTATAATTTGTGCTTTTAATTATTCGCTTAAAACTATAAGCTACATTTGTACCCGAAAAGGTTTGTATCTTTCGCACTTGTTTGTGGATGTACGCGGCTTTACGCAGCATGAAAGTAATTATCACAAACCAAATCTAACTGTTATTCTCCGTATATTACATATCAAACTCAATCCTGATCATCATGTATCAAACATTTTATCGAACAGACATGAATTCTATTTAACAAAAAATAATAATGTGTTCATACTCAACCCGAGGCCAGATCATTCGGTGTCGCCACTTGACAAACCAGCGCCCTCTTGATTGCCATAGCAACCGGTCGATTACCCAGAATATACAAAAACGGCGTTATAGCGGGATGAAGCATAGACAATATGGCTGCGATTCGGCGACCAAACAGACTGTAGAATCCGGTCCATTCTTGAAGGACGTTTTGAATGGTGAGTGGCATGATGCACAGGATGAAGAGGCCGACAATGGTAGCAAAGCGTTTGGCGATTATAACCTGTGCAAATATATATGTTTATATAGAAAAATGCTTAAAAGGATTTGAATTGGTATTTTGATTGATGTTATCTTTATAAAGGAAAAATACACAAAATGAAGAGGCCGACAATGGTAGCAAAGCGTTTGGCGATGATAACCTTTGCAAATAAATATAAGTACACAATTGCTTAATTGGATTTTAATTGAATTTTAGTAAGTGCTAAGGGGTTATCTAGTCAGAGACGTGGTGTACAGAATGAAGAGACCAACGATGGTCGCAAAGCGTTTGGCGATTATAACCTGTGCAAATATATAGTAAAAAAGTGTTTAATTGGTTTTTAATTTTTGATAAGTATTATTATGCTTATTGGTGAGAGGCATGATGCACAGGATAAAGGGGCCAACGATCAATCCAGACCGTTTTGCAATGATGACGTAAACTATGGTATATGTAGATGGTATTTGGTCTAATTATGTCATCTGCTTACACAGCATGATACATAAAACGAAGGCACGCAATTGTAGAAAAGCACTCGGTAATTATGACCCGTTCAGTTATTTGATATATGTTTCTATTATTAGTATAGAATATGTTTGAGTATATACTACGTATGGTCATAATCGAGGACGTACTGGGACATTACGTCCTAAAATGACGTTAAACTGAAGACCCCTGCCGAGCGGAAGGATACCACGCAAATGCTTTTATCTTAATACTTTGGCAGTTTGTTTGCTCGGATATTTACAGACTTGTATTATTGGTACAAATGATTATATATACATTCCATATGCCACGAAAGATATACTGTGTGTTAAAGCATATTTTTTCCTATAACAATTCATTTGGTTTTGCGTATATAGAATGAGCATTTCTTTGTGTAATTTCTTGATGTAAATGTGCTTTATCCTGTTGCAAACGTACAAACAATGCAATAAAGGAAGGGAAGAAAACTATTTTTTACTAACCTCTTTTCTTTCTCTAGATTTAGTCTTCGCATTATGCGCCTCTTCTAAAGCATATCTGACACTTCGTCTGTGTTTCGCTTTTTCCCTTGCTTTGACAATGCTCCATATATACACATAAACCACCAGCATCACTATAATAGGTACTATATTAGTAGGAATCGCATGGGCATACGTATAAAACGTATACTCAACCGCATCCACAAACCGACACCGCCTATCCAATAATGGAGTAGCCATCCATTCCGATTTCAAATTAAACACAAACAACGCCAGAATTAAGTAGACCAAGGCATATGACCAGATTACAGCGATACTCGCCCATACGACGCGTTTTGTGTAGTTGATTTTGTACCAGATCGGGTAGCGAATAGCGAGAAATCGCTCCAATGTAATCGCTGTTAGCGTAAGACAGTTGACCATTTGGCAAACCAAGATTGAGTTTAGGATTAAGATGCAGGTGTAATAGGCGTTTTGAAGCACTTTGTTGAATGTGACTGTATATGATACAAGCACCCCTGCAAAATCACAAAAACAAAATTTAGATATGTATTATTTTATTTAAAACATTTGCTCCGAAATGTCATATTCATAAAGCTAAACAAATATGTTCACGCGAAAAATATATAGTTCTATCTTAATTAAATTGATGACACACTGAAGATTTGTTTTGTAATGAAAATCAAACCAATATTAATTGTGTTCTTTTTCTTTGTATAAAGAAAGTTTCTTGAGTATATTTTGATGCACCCTGTTTAAAAGGTTAATATATTCTAGTCTAAATAGTAATCAATTTATTTGGTTATTGATTCATGACTCTGATTCATCACCATTTTAATGTTAACATTTTAGTTTCCCAGTGATTAATCTATGTTAGTCTAGAGTCTTCAGACGTCTAGAATCTAGAGTCTAGATGTGGTGTCTAGATAACTAGAAATATGTTCATCTATAGTCTATATACGTCTTTAAGCTATAGTCCAGAATCTATATACATTGTCGAGATGGCAAGAGATATGTTAGTCTATAGTATTTATACGTCTATAGTCCATAGTAAAGAGTCTATATACGCTATTTAGATATATGTAAGTCTAGAATCTATATAATATTCATCTGTAAAACGAAACACGACATTTCAATATTGACACTTACCAACTCCAGCGTGTAGTATATCGAAAACACTAATACTGGCCATCAGAGTATAACTAGGAGTCCTCAGTTTCTTATATCGTGAAATCACATAGATGATCAAACTGTTTGTTACCGTTACGAATAGAAAAACAACGAATGCACTTATAATTGGCACTATGCCAAATCCATTTTCAATTTCATCCTCTTTCTCGAAATCAGACTGTGTTTCAATGCTAATATTATAAACATTAGTCGATTCTTCAACATCCGAAATTCCGAATGAATAAGAGGAACTTGTGAACCCCATGCCAATCTTATCAGTCGTCATTTTGTTGAAACAAAGAATCGCCCCACGCTCACAGTTGAAATGATTTTGCTCGATGAATCCCATCTACTTTTATGCGAACGTGTTTTTGTTACGCGTTCCACAATGAGCGGTCACTGCAA
Source organism: Hydroides elegans (assembly GCA_001703475.1). Taxonomy (NCBI): domain Eukaryota; kingdom Metazoa; phylum Annelida; class Polychaeta; order Sabellida; family Serpulidae; genus Hydroides; species Hydroides elegans. The sequence goes on from LQRL01084575.1 coordinate 4,625, forward strand.
GAAGTAATTGACTTCGAATGTGTTAAATAGCAGTTCATTAGTTTATATGGTTCCATTATTTCCTTTATTGTATTGCACCTATCAACAGTTATTATTATCATATCTTTAATGAAAGGAAATCAGGTTTCTTTCTTAGAATACGCTACACTAATGGAATCTATGTATTTAACAATACTGAACATCTCTTTCACAATTATTTGTAATTCGTTGTGACTCGCATTATAAGTAGTTATATAAATGGTGAAGAGCTTCTGATTAACTCTTTAATCTCTTTCGACCATGACAGTTACATGAGTAAAGCCAGTCAAGATGAGTTCATCTAGTAAAGGAATCAAGGGAAAGTTGCTTCTCAATTAATTTCAGCTAGCTGACATATCATGAATACTTGAGGCAAAATAAAATTAATCAAATTAAAAACTAATAATAATGTATCAATGGGAATGATGGCCTGTTGTAATAACAAATGCAAAAAATGAAGTAGCAAATTAACGTCTCTTAAACGTTTTTACATGGATATATTCAATTTTATTGAGTTATCGTTTTATTATTTCATCCCAATAATTTGTTTTAAAACAGCAAAGCGACTGTTAAACTTCGGTAAATATCTTCAAAAAAAAGTTATTTCAAACAGTACCAAATGTTAGCAATAATATACTACCCGCCAAATGAAAGTATAAGCCTTAATTGATTAATATTTTTGTTAATTTTCATTACATTTGATTGCAATTTTCGGTAACGCCATCAAATGTATAGCACTACCTTATTCCATATTTGCATTGCAATAAACCAAAGGTTAATGTATTAAACATGGGTAGGAGTCAAAGCCTCATTTTTAAGTAGAAATAAGACATGGTTGTTTCGTTTTCAATTTTAACTGTAAAATCAACTGTCAAAAGATTTAATTAAATGCACATAGCTATGTCTCGAACCCCTAAACTACTGTTGTTATTAAACTACGGTATACTGGAGTCCGACATTTGCAAATGTATAGTGGTACATCATTTTAACTTGTCCAAGCTAACATTTAACTGTTCACAGCATGAAAATTGTGAGCAAAGAGGGACCTGGGATTGATTGTTGACTAGGCGTCGTCGTAATAAAAACGCCGAATCAGGATCAATGGGTACAGATGCTATTCCTGCAAAACCGGTTTCGCCGTGCAGCAGTCAAAGTGGCTCAACATTATAGCCAAAGTCCGCATTTAAAAGTTTAAGAGTTTTTTTTTTGCTTTATTTGCAACCCGAAGGTTGAATTGTTTACGTTTTATATTTCACACACATTATACGATGTATATACTAAGAACACTTTGTTATGGTTTTCGGTCTATGTAAGCAATCAATGTGACAATTTGACGGTTTGGTGTTGGCACCGACACGAATAACACGCTCGAATATCGTACGCTCGCACGGGCGAAAGCAGCATAACGGACAGGACTTTGCAAAATAAGGTTCACCTTATTGATCGGAGAATGATCGCTTAGCACCCTTTGATAATTAACGTCGATTCCTTTTTTCAGTTTCACCGCACCGATAGCCGCCAAATGACGTAGGCGCGTCTCGGCGAACAATTGAACCCTTATTCTGTAAACCAAGGTGACTGTTCCGGAAGAGCTTCTGAAATGTTTTTGTATGTCGTCCCGTACAGGTTTGAGACGTAGCTACAGGTTGCCGACGATGAATCAGTGGCAAATTATTATGTTGCCTTGGTATATCGATGACCATACATTGACTGCCCGAGTGTCAAGTCATAATTCCTATCTTTAACTAGTCAGTACTCCTGACCATTGCTTATTATTACTTAAAAAACAAGACATTTGATAACAGAATAACTGATATTTTGTGAAAGTTTCAAATATATCAAATAATCACTAGTTGCCAAACGATGATATAGATTTTGACTCATGTATTATGAAACAAATGTTATATAACGTGACTTTTGCAAAGTTGCATTTAACACATCTTTGCACCAACGCAGTTATTTGTTTGTATTGACAATAAATGGTTTGGTTTAGTCTAAACTATCTAGGTTAACATTGGGTTAATACTATAAATTCTAAATAACTGATATCATGTTAATACAATTATCTTTCCTATTTCAAAGTTGTCACTGACTGAAAGCACATATTATATAAAAACTATTCTTAGAAATGTGCTAAATAATAAGACCCTGGACGTTTATTAAATATTGTGCATAATGTGTTTGAGTTATTTAAGAATAATGATGCTGTAAATATAGTAGCATTTGGCTCAGTGCAGCAATTGTCGTGATAGTGTGAAAGAAATATGCCACTTTAGTAAAGCTCCAGGTTGGTGTTATAATGTCTAAAGAAATGAAAAGAATAGTATAATATCTCTACTAAAGGAGCACTTGATCTAAAAATCGTGCACATTTTGCTTTTGATTGTGTTTTATTCAGTAGCATTTCTCACAGATTCATTCAGTATCAGCGTGATAAGGCGAAATCCTCCCCCCCTCTCACCCCAGTAACTATTCACCAAAACAAATCAGCTTAAACTCACTATAAAATCAGGGAACTAAATAAATCGCCACGACTTATGATATTAGAATACAATTCCATACCTACATATAATTTTGATCTTAAGTATAGTCTAATTTAACTCATGCGCTTAATAATGCTAAAACACGATTTGTTGTTCATTTCATAAAAGGAATTCATAAACGATATAAGGGTGCGTTCATCGTCCAGTAGAGTTTCCGAAGCAAATTCCTGCTGGCCTAAAAACGCGACCTTTAGAAATAATATAAATTGCGCATGACCAATCTGCCAATTTTGTGTTGATTTAAAAATGCTTATAAAATGCCATGTGTAATATATTTATTTGATAAACTATTGATAATATTAAACATAAGTTCGATATTCATAACATTAGTTAGATAAAAGACATATGTGGCTTAATTTAGGGTTATGTAACATAAAATAATCAAATTGAATACTACGACATCTTTATTTCTTTTCTATTTAAATTCTATATTTTCTATGTTAAACTATCTCATAAAAAATAAAAGTGATATTTTCGTAATTAATACTGGTTTATCCTTCAGGAATGCAAATTAAACAATTCTGGTTTCGGGTCATCAGCTTTCAAAGATTTCAAAACGTATTTTTTACTTTGTTTCATTACATTTTGTTGAACCTCGACTGAGAGTGGTTTCTAAATGTTATAACATTTGTATCGAAATAAATAATACAATAACTCAATTGTTCTAATCAAACATACTGAATTTGAAATACCGTTTGAATAAACTTCAACGCACGAATGTCATGTTTACATATAATTCTTTTTTTAAAGGTAAAGTAGCTTATGTTTTACAATTGCATTTTTGATATAATTATATTTAATGAGAATCTAATAGTTATATATATACACAATGGGATTTGAAATTGTCTTTCTAGACAAAAAGTACTTCGACATTTACTTCAGGACAAATGTCCTTTTTACGTTGCGTTATTTGGCTATAAAGTATTGACCCTCAACATAGAGAATTCTATGAAGTTATATTTGGGTAAGTCCTCGTAATATATGACATTAATTTGACGCCAGATCATTGGCTGTCGCTATTTTACACATAAGCGTTTTCTTAATAGCTGCGGCCACAGGTTTATTCCCCAGAATATACAAAAAGGGTGTGATAGCAGGATGGAACAATTTGAGAATGGCTCCGATCTGACGACCTAACTGACTGTAAAATCCTGTCCATTCCTGAAGCACATTTTGTAGCATCAAGGGAGTGATGCAAACGATGAACAGGCAAACAATGGTTGCGAAGCGTTTTGCGACCATAGCCTGTGTGGAAATAAATAAATAAAAGAATGAATTGAATTGATACACGAGGAAATACAATTTACTTAAAATAGTTTTAAAATGCAGACTGATAAATTGCAATATGAAATAGCGCAATACAATAATTAACACTTGTACTTTATTATAATTTCCTTGCGCAATGAACCCTAAACAATGCAATACTGAGATAAAACTTACTTCTTTCCTCTCTTTCTCTTTTGTCTTTTTACGGTCATTGTCAATTGCATACATCATACTTCGCAAACGTTTCAGTTTTCCTCTTCCTTTTACGATCCGCCAAATATACACATACACTATAATCATTATGATCATAGGTACTATATTGGTGGGTATAGCACAGGCATATGTATAAAATGTATATTCCACTGCATCGACAAAGCGACAACGCCTATCTAATAAGGGAGTAGCCATCCATTCCGATTTCAGATTGAACACAAACAACGCTAGAATTAAGTATATGAAGACATAGCTCCAAATCAAGGCGATACTGCCCCATACAATGCGTTTTGTATAGTTGATTTTATACCAGATCGGGTACCGAATAGCCAGGAATCTTTCAATAGTGATGACGGTGAGAGTAAGGCAATTCACCATTTGGCATACCAATATTGAATTAAGAATGAGGATACATGTGTAATAGGCATCTTGTAGTACTTTGCTGTATGTCACTATATAAGATATTATCACCCCTAAAATTAAAGATTATCAACATTGAGTTTTCAAAATAAACATGGAAAAGTGACTAAATGGCATATACCATACAATATAATTATAAAATATAATTCTTAATGACTTAAATATTTCTATAAGTTCAATATTATCAGTTTGATGTATAATGTTAAAATTATTTGTTTTAATTGACAATTTCAATTTCAATTGAACACGTGAAGACATATATTACTTCCAGTTTACTAAGTTACAATAATGATAAACTTACCAAATCCAGCGTGTAATATATCACAAACACCTATGCTGGCCATAAGCGTGTAACTAGGTGTTCTTAGTTTCTTATAACGCAAAATTACATAGATTATCAGACTATTGATAACCATAACAAATAGAAATATAACAAATGCAGTCAATATTGGGACGATGTTAAATCCACTTTCTAATTCCTCTTCAAGTTCGAGACCAGATAGTGTTGTGAGGCTAGCATTGTATACATCTGCTAGATCAGCATTCTCCGAATTTATTTCCGTGAATATGTCAATAACAAAAGTTGTAAGAATAAAGGATGAATCAGTAAATTCAATGTTATCCATGGTCATTTGCTGTATGACTTGTGCAAAACACACATGCGAAATGAGTGGTATTTTATAGCTGACTATTTTGCTTGACAACAGCATGTATTATTATATATGAACCTGGTATGACAAGTTTTCGTTAACAATAAATGTGTTAAATCGAGGTTGGTTAGTTAAGATAAGTATATATTCAGAGGTTCAGTGTAAAACATTTAGATACAACATCATAATTGTAATCATCATATGTTTGTTTAATATAATCATATTAAACACAATGAAATGTTGTGAACTGATAAACGTAATGTTTTTCTTTTTAGATATTTGAATATATTGGTATATCTTTATGATTGTCTCCATTTTTCAGTTTTTGTTCTTGGAACACGACTCCGGTGTGCAAATGATTGAGATATTTTCGAAAGCATTACATAAATCTAATTACATCTCAAACAATCAAATATTTGCTGGTATATTAGCTGGTATTTTGCCTCATAGCAACAGGTTTGCTCCTACTGAGTATTAATAATCGGTATGACACGAATATCTATCACGAATATCTATCACGAATATCTATTGTACAGCCAATATTAATCTAAAACAAAACAAAACCAAAGAGATCAGAGTTTGTCTTCCAAAAAGATATTGGATTTATTTTAACAGTTTAAAAGCATGTGTATATGTCACCGTATTACCTAACTTGCAAAAGCATTTGAGTATGCATTAATGGTATAATTTACGGTTTTATCGATGCTGAACAGACGAAACGCGAATAGATAAATAAATCTGTATGCTATTATAATAGAGCGTTATGCTATCTCTGTGGTTTGTTATACATTAGATATTTAGTTAGGCAGCTATTAGATTTAGATTTAAACAAGTGTAGCCAATATTTTTGCACATATTACATGATTTTAATTAGTTAAGTAGAAATATTGAATATATCGTGATATACTATAATAAGCAGTGCAATTCAACACTAAATATATAGCCAAAATGCATTTAATTGCCACCAAGTAATATCAATATATTGAGGGCCAGCTGTAAAGTTTGAGTAAAATTAGAAGAGAATATTCTCTAATCGGTGGCCTTTTGATTAGATATAATGCTTTACACCAAATAGTATAGCCAGTCAAATTGGTGCTGACATTGTTGTCATATTATCTTAGATTCAATATGTGTATTTAATGATATTCAATTATATATCAGTTATCAAAGCAATTGAGTAGTAAATCCATCCTGTCTCGGTATATAATGGATGTTTAGGGCTTATCACATGAAATTTTTTGTGATAAGATTTTGCTATACCATATTTTCTTTGTTATTTTTGTGCTAGTTATTAAACATTTTGCACGCGAGATATCTGTCGTTTATCAATATCATTTTCATTAAGGTCATTTTTAGTCATATATTTCTAGTCATGTGGAGTTTCATGTAATTGCCTTGCTATTAAGAAAATCTTTATATATATATATATATATTTCAAGTGCATATTTATATTTGTGCAATTATTTGGTTGTTCTAATATATCAGTATGTAGCCACAAAGAGAATAATTTTTTCAGTGACTTGCATCTGTCTTTTCATCATTTATTGGTTTGTCTTTTGAGATTTTTGGGAGTGTTCCGTTTTGATGAAAATGCAATTGTTATTGTCTTTAGCCTAGAGCTATATATATGATGTCCTAGCTTTAACACGATAAAACAAAATAAGACATTTTATGATGTTTTTCTCTTTTTATTTATCATTTTGTTTTGTTCAGAGGGGTATTGGTCTTAATCGACCTTCTTCGGTGGATTTAATTGAGAATTAGAAAAATTCTGAATAATACAGTTTTTGCTAGGGTCCCTTGAATAATTCAGAAGTGTCTCATTTTCTTGATCTCTTAATTGTTGATTCAGGAGTTGCATTAGAGTCTTTGTGACGTAATGAATATAGTCTTTGTGACGTCATAATAAATGAGTTCAACACGAGACAAAGGACCACATAAGAACAATCACTATGATGCAACCACTTTGAAACATGCATGCTATTCTATGACTTACTTGACTTAGATGCTCAGGACTCTTCGTCCCCTTGCTCTCTCCAGACGTCTGACTGTACGCGAATCACCACGGTCCGATGCTCTGCGCTCTGCGGTAGCAATAGGGAGCCCCGTGTCTTCTCGCACCTGAGTAATCCATTTCTTGGGTAGCCTGCCTCGCGGTCTTGGATTTAGGAAATCTTCTCGGTAGGCTTTGGCGACATAGCTTTCAGGGTGCGTCTTGTGACGTGGCCAAACTATCTCAGCCATTTTTCCTCTACCACTTCAGTGATTGTGTTTTTCATCTGAAGGGTTTTGCGGATGTGCTCATTTCTCAGCCTTTCTCTGCGCGTCATCCCTAGTATGGCTCTTAAGCAGCGCATTTCGAATACCTCGAGTCTGCGCGTTTCGCTCGATCTGAGGGTCCATGTTTCGGATGCTTATGTAGCTATGGGCACTATAAGGGCATTGTATAGGCGTATCTTTAGGGATTGCATATTGACTTCTTTTTCCAAATGGCCTCTCTCAGTCGGCCAAATACCGTCGCTGGCCAAATACATCTTTAGCGTTATTTGGTACTACGCTTCCCAGGAATACGAATTCTTCTACGTGCTCTACCTCTTCCCTGTCGATGACTATCTGCTTGTCGCTCAGGGAGATAATTTTACGTTTGGCGCCGTTTATTTTCATACCCCATTTTTGGCATGCATTTTCGATATGTGAGGTTGACAGATTGAGTTTCTCGAAAATAGCTGATAGGAGGATGGTATCGTCCGCGTATTTGATTTCTATTGATAAACTGTCATGGATTATCAGTGTGCAATCCAGGCTTTTTAGTTCTTTCATGACAAATTCTAGAAAAATATTGAATAGAGTGGATGAAAGCAGGCATCCTTGTCTAATGCCGATCTTCACTGCAAACCACTCAGTTAACTGTCCATCGATGACTACGGCGCACTCTGTCTTATCGTATAGGGACTATGTAATAAGGACGATTTTGGGGTCTATACCGATTGCGATCATCATGTTCCACCGGACCTTCTTCCATACCGTATCGAAGGCAGCCTTGAAGTCAACGAAATTAAAGTGTAGTGGGACGCGATGTTCTTGTGTTTTCTCTATGACCTGAATATGGCGTCTACCGTACCGTACCGTACCGTGGGTCTGAAGCCAAATTGGCTCTCACTAGTTGCCTCCTCCGTCTTCAGCTTCATCCGATTGAGCAGGGTTCTGCTGAATACCTTGCCTGGGATAGAGAGGAGCGAAATGGCTCTGCAGTTGCCCGGATTGAGTTTATCGCCCTTCTTGTGCATGGGGGTGACTAGAATGCGTGCCCAGTCTTTCGGGGTCTTCTCCTGCACCCAGATGGCGTCGAATATTTTGTGGAGCATTTCTGTCATGGGGCTTGCCACCCGCTTTGAGGACCTCGGCTGTGATATTGTCGATGCCGGGGGCCTTCTGGTCCTTCATTTTCTTGACAACATGCTCGATTTCCTCTAGGGAAATTGGCGGGGAATTCTATGTTTTATATAAAATTATTAAGATAACATAAATTCTCAAACAAAATTACATCTAACTATAAATGCAATTTGGCATAGCAACTTATAATCTTTATATAGTTTTCACAATTGTAAACATTATTCTGGAAATGTGTATAAATTGTTCATTTATTAGGCTTAAATGAATTTAAAATATGTCGTCGTTGTTTGTCAGATTTGGGTATTTCAGCTATTAAAATTATTTTAATATAAATGTTTAATTAATGATCAAAATACTTGATTTAGAAAGCAAATTAAAATACTTTCATCGTGCAAAAATGTTTGCTATATAGTGTAAGATATTGTCTGTGTAAGAAGAAAACATACCAATATTTTTTTAACTGTCTACCATGTTAATATATATTGCTACCGATAATCATTTTGCTTTATTTACATAACTATCTTATATTAGTGTACATGGCAAAAAAATAATCGTTTTTATGTTAAATTCATAGAGAAACATTCCCCAGCCAGAAATATTAATCTGTTTAATGTTTGTACTATATTATAGGCCAAGTCAAAACATAAATAGTCTGAGCAGTATCATACTACAGAAGGCTATAATGAAAGTGATTGTAAATATTATAATGTTAATATATGCTTCAAATAGTCTTTTCATTATTTCTAGCTTTTCACTGCATGCTAGTCTATTTTGTCTCGATAGATGATACTTTCAAATGATTCTTCGCATCAAGGCACTGTCTTATGAGGTCGCTCTATTACAAATCATTGCAGTATTCGTTGCCATAGGTCCTGATTAGTTTGCTACTTTGAAAATTATTTTGTCATTTTGTAG
>LQRL01084575.1:14171-25149 GCA_001703475.1 Hydroides elegans
AAATTGATGCAGTCATTTCATTATACAAATAAGTCAATGTAGAGTCTACATATTAAATGTAACCATACTACAAGCACATGTAATAGTGAAGTTGTATGAAAAACAAATCATAAAAAACATACCACTGTAAACAACGTTTTTTCCCTAGTATCGTTCATTTGTTTGTGTCCACAATAGGGATATCATTCCCTCGTATTGAATATTCATATAAATAATACTGTTTCGTGTTATGCACCATTTACACCTATCCCTATATATTCATTCAAAGGATTTATAAAATAACCAAATTAGTTTCTTATTTTCTTATACCAAACAATTAAATAGATAATTAGACTACAGATAATCGTTACAAATATAAAAATCATAAGAGCATTAATGACAGGAACACAAATATATTGTTTGAATTTATTAAAATAATTTATAACATTTAAGATATGTTCTAGAATAACCAAACAATGATGCATAGCATACCGAAGTATAATAAAAATGCAAGTAATCGTACATTTATGATTTAACATTCAAGTATTGACATATGTCAAACTCACATATTTATATGTTTTGACACGGTATTGTTATATTCTATAGCAATGTGAAATATGTTATATCAACAAGAGGCAGAAACAAAATGAAAAATTGTCTTAAGGACAATTAAGACTAATTAAGTTTTTAATGTAAAATACTCATATGAATATAAGCATTATCACACACTAAAAAATAAATATTTTTAATTCTGCCTAATTAAAGCGTTCTGTGCAACCATGTCTTTAACAGCTACACTTGATTATGGGTAGAATAATTGATATAATTGCTGTTCACATCAGATAAGAGAAGAACAAATTGCATCTTAATTAGAGTATTTGCGGCTTGACAGGATATGTAGTAAGGAGTTTGATACTAATGCAGGGCTTATCCTCAATTACTGTTTATAAATCCACAGCCTTTTACACTACAAGCAACTCATTATTTTCATTTGATAAATATAATTATGGCAATCTAATGCGCATGCTATTAGACCCTGGTTTCCTAGTATTGACATTCTATGTCTTATTCAGGAAAAGCTTCATATATACTATTTAATAAATTACACTAAGATTTAAGTTAAAATTCAAGTAGCCTCTACGGCATGGAGTCGTGCAACGTCAAAAGAACGTACTCTTGTGTGCCCATGTAATAGTGTTGAAAACATACACTTCTGATATATGAAAGAGCCAGTTTTGCTCCTCACATATTTTTCTAAGATTTTAGATAGTTTACTTTGTACAAGAGATATGAGCATTATCATTTTATCGTCATATCAAATCAACAATTGGTATTTATTGCTTTCCTTGTATCTGATTGCTGAATTCACAGTACAAAATAAGGGCCTGACACAAATACCGACAAATACTCAAATTAAAAAATACCGATGACCTTTGTAAATTGCTAAGATACTGCAAGTACTGCAATACTTTTCAGCGACAACGCAAAGCTATTGTTGCATGACATTGTAATGCTATTATTGATTTTATGATAATTGTATAGTAAGCAGTGGCATTGTGTATATGGGCGTTTTCTTTGCTGCGGTCGCCACATGTTTATTACCGAGATTATACAGATTTTTCGGCATCTTCAAAACACAAATAATTTATGTACGTACATTTTTATCATTTTTGTTAGAATTATTGCTTGCGATTCAAAAATTGAAATATGATTGAAATATTATCTTGTTATTCATAAATTAACGTTTTCTATATATCACATGCTTTTGGGAGTCAATTTGCGTATTTAAACAATAGTTAAGGTAATAAGACAATTTATTTACAGTAATAATGATGGTAATAATGATATAATTTACGGAAAGGTGGATATTACTATTTAACATACATGCGTATGTAAAAGGAAAAATAAACATGATAAGGCTGATAGCTGAATCAAGAATGATGATAGCTTGATGAATATATTTCACTTTTACATAATATTGATTCTGTTGTTATAAGTAAATAAGCTAATGCCCCAAACAGAGTAACTTGAATTAATTCAACACCATTAATATTGGTTGCTTTATATCATGATATTATTGTAAGTCTATCAAATCAAATCTCTCCATTAAAAGACAGTATAAGGTAAATTATCTGCTTGCATCACATAATCAATTTTCAAAATATGAAAAACTATATATTTCTAAATTTTTACTGTGCAGTAACCAACTGCAATATGAAATCGCTCCTTGATTGTCTTATATTATACATTTTAATTATAAGATAGCGTTGTTTGATGTCAAATTATGCCAATGGTTTGAATTGGACTATCTCTGTTGGTTATACGTAGTGAAATGTATACGTAACAATGCATATCACATTGCTGGATGGTTGTTATCTCAGTTTCAGTGCAGCTTGGTGTTATATTACCTTAAGATAAACTGAGTTTATACGATGCTGATTTGATAGAATGAAGCGATTTATGGTTTTAAGATTCGTATGATTTTAATTACCATTACATGTCACAAGATTCCACTGCAATGCATGAATATACCAACAACAAAACAACTCTAATATGTTCTGCATAAAGACTTCATTTTTTCTATGATTATCACCTTTGATGCTATCACATCCATTTATTAATAGTGCAATTAAATAAAGTCAATTTCATCCAAGAATGACACACGCAACCATACAAAGTAATCTCAACAGAAACCTTGGAGGTGCTACTCATCCCCTTTGTATTCAAGTCTATGCTACCTTCGCAATTTATTTGAAAGTATGATTGCTCACCCCTCCGGGAAGCATTCACATACTTTTCACGACATTACTTATGTCATAGCGTCTAATTACATCTTACAAAATCATCCAAGAGGCACTATGTGACTTCAGTTTATAAATTATTTATTTCAACAATATGTGGAATCCAAAGATGCCTTTCATTCTTTTAATTTTATGGTAATAAAAATATTCTAGTCGACTGTATTTCGAACAGATTAACAAATTAAATTGATTTATAGCGTACATATGCGTCATTACCTAGATATTATTGCATTATTTTCTGTTTGTAAAACATTCAAGAGTATGCTTTAACATTTATGTTTAATAGAATAAACTGCTGGGTGTTGTCGATTTATATAAGCTCCTACAAATATGTTCGCATACAAAAGAAAGCTGGGGATACGATTACTCATATCAAACTTATGGTTGGCCAGAATAATTTTTCCTCGAAAGATGAGAAATATCATGGAAGATATTTTATCTACAGATTTGGCTTTAGATGCAACCTTGATGAATATTACTGATATGCCTTGGAATTTTTCAGATGATTACAATAGTAGTCTGCCAACAAATAATGATCTTCAACCAAACGTTGAAGAACGTGGATTTATTTTGGCTCCTGTCGTTACCGCAGTGGCGATTTTTATTTTCGTTACGGTTATCAACAGTCTGATTATCTATGTAATTGCGCGTTATCAAAAACTTAGGACGGCCAGTTACACTTTGATGGCAAGCATTGGTGCGTTTGATATTTTTCATTCGGCATTTGGTGAGTATACTTATTAAGTGTGTCGAAAATGCTATTTGAATGTATAAAAATGCATTGCATATTATGAAACCCGAGGGTAATTAAAGTAATTATTGTATTGTTTTTTTTTCACGAAAAATATCGTAATTTTATATGTGACTAGTATTTGTGATTTAGGTTTCTTGTTCTCAGGTGGTTTATCAGTTGTTATACATTTGAAGTAGTGCATAATATTAACTGATTAATATTAAGATAAGATTTATTTTTCGAAATTTCGTTTGATCAAAATAGTATGTATTTGCATGTTATGCCCCCAGGTGCGTTTGGTTCATACATTGTAGTGGCAGAAAACGTTCTTCAGGATGCATATTATACTTGCATATTTATTCTTAATTCGATTCTCGTCTGCCAAATGGTCAATTGCCTAACTCTCACAGCGATATCCATTGAAAGATTCCTTGCCATCCGGTATCCCATTTGGTATAAGGTCAACTATACTAAGCGGGTCGTATGGACCAGTATTGCCATGATTTGGTCGAATGCCTTTACCTACTTGATTCTGGCGATGTTTGTTTTCAATTTGAAATCTGAATGGATGGAAACACCTTTTGCGGAGAGACGTTGTACATTCTTGGATGCGATTGAATATACGTTTTACACCTATGCCTCGGCAATACCTACGAATATCATACCGATCCTAGTGATGATTGCGGTTTATGTCTATCTTTGGAAAATTGTAAGTCTTAGAGAAAAAGCGAAGAGAAAACGAAGTGTCAAGTATGCCGTTGATCAGGAGAATGGTAGCAAAGTCTATCAGAGAAAAGAGGTTGGTCATAATATTATTGTAAATCTGATAATCAATAATCCAACTTCCATAAACTTGTTAACTCTTTTACTTTAGTCAAAACATTGTTGATCTGATAGAGAACCCATTCAATATTGAATAAAAACGTTAACAATAAATGAAAATAAAAGTAACACACATAAATGCGTATGTATTATTTATATTTCCATTTATTTGAATATGTGTGAAAATATACTAACCTGATATTAATAACGCATTTTCAAATGTCAAATCGATTTGCCAAAAATATACACACACAAATTATGTCTATTTTAAACAGGCCATAGTTGCTAAGCGGTTTGCCCTGATCGTCGGCCTCTTTATTGTCTGCGTGGTTCCCCTGATGGTTCAAAACTTGCTGCAGGAATGGACTGGCTTTTACAGCCAGCTTGGACGCCAGATTTGCGCTGTGGCGCAGCTACTGCATCCAGCTATTACACCATTTTTGTATATTCTTGGTAATAAACCGGTGGCGACTGCAATCAAGAAAACTCTGATGTGCAAAGTGGCAACTCATAGTGACTTGGCATCGAATTAATGGTAATAATATATTTTATTTGTATTTAGCTCATCAGGTTGTGCCAATCTATGTGCAATGTAATCTAAGTATAGTCTTTTACATAGTTACTAGATTATCGTTAATATAGAGCTGCACTTCGTTTTTTATAGATTAGTGTGAATCGATAAAATATATTTTATTTATAGTGTTGCCAGGTTAGGAGTAATGCTTTGTATTAGAAACTCAATTTACTTTAATTTTCCTAAAAAAAACACAATAAATATATGTGTTTGAAATATACACGAAGAAGAATTAGATGGGTATGTGTTAAACTTATGCTTATGTTTGAGATAAGGGTGAACATATTTAATAACATTTAATTTAACTATTTGAATTTTGAACTTTGGTCTCGTGATTTGCTTCGGTTGGACTATTCTAAATGACAATGAAAACATTATACGTCATCACCTTTTTTGCGTATATAAGTTATAAATAAATCATATAAGAAGCAAATTATACGTTAATTTATAAATAATTAAAATGATTTGCAATATTCATCTTAGGAAATAGATTTTAAATCAGAGTATTGATAATAATTGTATGATTTATTTTGTTTATCATGTTGCATTGTATTGTGTTGTTTATCATATTAAAGGTTGTTGTAATCGCAACCAATAAAGAATTTGAGGTCATGACTTTGCCTTATCATTAAGGATAACTATGGAGATATGCTCTTAAATATACGAACATATTTTTTGTTAATAAAACAGTTAAGTGTCGCATTGACAAGCAGATAAATGCTATATCTCACAACATTGATAGCATTTTAAAAGCGCTAAATGTAAGTTTTATTTAATTTGAATGGGGTTTTCAAATAATCATCAATTTGTGCGTCTCTCATTGATTAAATTTTTGCTGCTTTCCAGGATATATCAAATAGAACGTTTTAAGTACGTCCATGCATTGCGGACATTTATAGCTATCACGTGAAATGAATAGTAAAGTGCATAGTGCTATATAACTGTTAATCTTGCGTTCTTCAATTTATTCATCATATGCATTATAAGTAGTGTGCTTGAAAATATTAAATTTTAAACATAGTTTCTGATTTTCAGAGAAATGCTACAATTAAAAGGTTAAATTGTTAATTATATCATTTGTCGTCTTATAATCATCTTGATTAAATGCATTTTAAATTAATTGACACATTTGAATATACATGCATTTTAAAGGTTTAAAAGGCCATGAACGTTTGAACATAAAAACGTTAAATATATTGGTCTGGTTCGGTGTTTATTTTCATTAGACAGAATTGTCATGAAAAGCATAGAATAGACAAGTAATATGAAAAGTATGAGTTATCTAAGAATTGTAGGTTTTTTTGTAACGTTTTGTAACATTTCGTAACATTTTGCTATTACAAAATAAAGCTGATAAGATAAAATATTGGCTACAAAATGAAATATTACATGAACCAAATTAATGCACCAATTTGAATCTGTATTTGAAATACTTTTCTTAATAGCAACTCAATTACCTTGAACTGTGCATGGCAATAAATATACATATAAAATAATGATAATAGTTGAAAATATACTGGGCAAATAATGAGAAACGAAAGACACATTCTGTGTTAAAATGTTTAAAACATTGTATAAATTCATAGAAAGAGTAATGATGCATCAAAAAAGTTTATGTGATGAACTTTTAATATATTGAATCTATAGTAATCTAACATACAGAGTTCGTAATATATTCAAACCTTAATTTGAATGATAGCACCAATTTCATAAATGGCTATATAATTTAATATAAAACATTATTTTTAATCAAAAGGCCTCCGAAGAGCATATTTTCTTCTTATTTAACTTTATCAAAGTACGCTTGCCATTCAATATATTAATATAACTTGCTTATTAGTTAATTCCTTATTTGCATTGTGTAAGAGTTAAATTGGACTGATAATTTTAGTTTATCACAATATATTCAATATTTTTAAATACAACTTTAAATCATGTGATATTTACAAGTTCTTCTTAGGAAACTTATCTAAGAATCATTCAGTTGATGCTACATTCTAATTGTGTACCTAGGTTACCTAACTTATTATGCCACTTATAACAAACCACGGAGAGAGCACAAGGTTGTTCTATAATGGCACATAGATTCACTTATTAACTTTTATTTAATCGCGATACTTGTGTTTCGCATCGATAGAAAAATAGAAAAATACCATTAATATATAAACAAATGGTTTTGTAAATTGGTTAATACTCTGCCATGTACACATTCTGACCTTTGGTTATAATCCGATACCTTTCGGAGACAAGCTCAGAAACTTTTTGTTTTTAATTGAAGGGCTCCGTGCAACAATGTGTTAAGTCTGAAATTGACGTTTTGAGAAAGAGGCAGTGAATGCTTTTTAATTGGTCATTTATATAAGAATTGGCAAGCAGCCAAATGATGAAATAATTATAACCGCATTGATTTTATAGAATAACTCGAGTATATAACATGGATAAGTTAATACTTGGCACTTTGCCATACATTTTAGCGAAAGATGCTAAGTCGACTTAACACATTGTTGCATGGAGCCCTTCAATTAAAATCGTAATAGTTGTACGTATTGATCGGATCAAACATGTCCAAAAAATTGCACTTCATACGGT
Organism: Hydroides elegans; assembly: GCA_001703475.1. Lineage (NCBI taxonomy): Eukaryota > Metazoa > Annelida > Polychaeta > Sabellida > Serpulidae > Hydroides > Hydroides elegans. Next base: position 21,670 of record LQRL01084575.1, read on the forward strand.
TTTGAAAATATTCGCTCCTTCTCAAGGGGTCAATGTCTCGACAGTTATATGGGCTATACCCATTATTATTACTCAGTTGAAGCAACTCTGTTGCTATGAGCTAACATTACCAGTTCCCATGACGGTAAATTATTACACAGTTGGAGGTGTAATTTATTCAAATAATTATTTCAAGAATATCTCAATTATTTCCACATCGTTCTTTTCGCACTTTTTTCTATTGCATTTGATTATTCTTCTTTTTTCATATTTAAAAGTAAATCGAAATGTAATGCACTTGCCATGAAACAAATAACACCTCGATTCAAGGTGTTAAGTATGTATCTTTACCTATGAGTATTTTAAAAGAATGTTATATTCAATATATGAAACTCTTTTAGGATATTCAAAAACTTTCATCGGTTTCACTAGTTAATTGAAATTAGTCTATTCGTTTTAATTTATTTATTGATTAACTTCTACGCAGACTATCGTTTTGCCACCATTGTCGGTCTCTTCATTATTTGTATAACTCCGCTGATGCTACAAATGTGCTACAGGAATGGCCAGCATTTTACAGTCAGTGTGGTCGCCAGATCGGAGCCATTCTTAAATTGTTCCATCCCGCTTTCACACCTTTCTGTATAGTTTTGGAAATAAACATGTTGCAGCTGTTATTGAAAGAGACCTTTGTGTGTAAAGTGGCAACAGCTAATGATCTGGCGTCAAATTGATGGCATATATGGCGATTAAAGACAATCAATCGACCGAATAAATATCAGCGTATGTTAACGCTATAGGGTCGCTTTTTCATAAGATACTTTGGGACGTAATGTTTAAATGAAGCTGTTATTTTGCTCTTAAAGAATGTTTTAAAGTTGTCCTTAATACCTGAAGAGCAAATTCGCAATAGTTTTACAATAAATCTCATGGAACCACTCCATATTGCCCTTTTGTAATACAGAACCTTTTCCTAAAACTTTTTAACAATGTGTTTCAGTAATGCCTTTCTTCCGGTTTCTTTTATTATTTAAGGAAAGGTGATAAACTAAACGAAACTGTAACTTTTCAAAAACATAAATGAATAATAGGCATGAGCTGCTTAATCCTTTAATAATAAAGAGCAGTTACCCATTGCTATTAGCGTATTGTTTTGATAGATGAGTATTCCATTTTGCAGTTGATTAAAATATAATTTATTACATATTTTATTTGTGTCAGAGTGTTGAAATTATTTTGAAATTGATCTTAAATTGAATACAAACAGTACCAGTAACTTATGAATCACATATTGTAAATGGCACAGATTCCGTTCTTCCTGCTTTGTCCCGATTGCATATCGCATGATACCACAAATCATATACTTATATAGTGTTCCTTAATATATTTCATTTACACGGCTACATGCAATAACCAAATTATAAATCATTACTAAGACCAACTCCTTATCATTTAAACTATGCACCTTGATAAAAAGTTGATCGTTTGCGATAACGGATTTTAAAACAATACCCTCATTACCCATATGTTCTGCCTCGTCCTGTTGCTGATTGAAATCGAAATACTAATATGTAATACCATTTTTTCAACAAAATCCCAATTTAGAATACCTAGTTAAATGTTCCTGAATAAAAGAAAATAATATTTTCAAATGGATTCGTAAAAAAAAAGAAAATTATTGAAAAAGCTGTGTCCTAAAATGTTGTAGCTTGATCGATTTTTTCACAAGTTTGTAGATAGATCAATTTTGAAAAGGAACATCATTTTTAGGAACACCTCGTGTGGTGCTCTTTTTTTTCTTTTATTGGTAAATGTGGTTGGTATTATATCAACTATTACTTTCAAGTTAGAACTCTGTTACTATATCGGTATCAAAAGTGGATGAATTGAGACCTTTAAACACTGACCGCCTTATTGTGAATTTCTATTTTTTCTTATTGACTATAGTTTTAAGACTCATATTTGTAAATAATATTATATAAGTTGCTATATGTCTAAATTTTGATATATTTACGTGCTTATTAAAAACTTGTATTTTGCTTATTATTTTTCGCTACTATTTTGAACAAAACGAGCTATCTTATTGACCTTATCGTCTCTTGGATTGGAAATATATCTCGCTCACAGATTACAGCACATACATATGTATATCAATTCAATCCGAACGTACATTTATAGTGTATAATCGGATTCTTTTAAAAATACCAATTCTATCTGTGAACCTAGGATGATATCATAGTCCTAGTGTGAACAAAATGAAGTACGTTAATTTGTTCGCGAATTATTTATAGGAACATACCGGAAGCCTACGCATGCGCAGTAGAGAAAAACAAAACATAAACAAGGAAGACGACCCCTTTTACAAAAATGCCACTTTTTAGTAGCTCAACACCCTTTGATCAGGATGTCGGTAAGTTATTATCAAATGCACTAGTAAATGATGCAATATGTAAATTTACACATTTTTTTGATTATGTTAAGTATGGTAATTTCGATTTTTGCAGTGACACAGGATTACGCTCACTCAGTGTCTGTGTGACAATGAATCATCATGAACAAACTGATTAACTCAATTTCAGTCCAATATTTTAAATAAATTTGATTTACGTTTGATCATTTCAACATATGCGTTTAATAATAAAACTTACTTATCACTGAAATTTTCAAATACGAAAAGCTTTATCTGCAGGTGTCTAAATGGCAAGGTCCCCACTGTGCCATTCGACACTAACAAGTAATAAAAAGATATCGAACAAAACGTAAAAAACAATGGTCATATGAAATGTGCTTGTAGGGCATCAACGGCTAAAGCTGGGTATATGAATTTTGGGGCTTTATTTGTCGGTCTGTCAAACTTGGAAATGGAACAAAATGTCAAGCTAATATTTCACATTTTCTACTTTAAATTCTAACTTCTTAGGAAAAGATTTGTTCCAATTCCACGTTGCGCCTCATGCGCCGTAAGTAACAATAACGGAGGGCCGAAAAATACATAGAAACTAAATAAAATAAAAATCGCGGTGTATGGATGTACCGTATGATACCTCTGACCGAATTTGAGTATTGCATTTTACCGCATACCATTTTGTGGCCAAATTTTCACAAATCGCGACTGTCAGAAACATATTAATGTATTGACTGGAACTTTATTGTTATTTGCCGTAGGAAATTAGTTTAAGAACCGAAATAATTAAACAATCTCGATGTTTCTTTGTGTTTTGACAGTTTAAAGCGAATTCGGATAACTTCCAGTGGCGAGATTGTACGAATTTCGAAATATCACAATTGTTTAAAACATGACAGGCTGAATCCCTTAACAAATGGTCGCAGGGTTTTATTTCCAATTGAAGCGTCTCATATGATTTCCCGAACTCTGATTAAAGATGTAACATATATGTTGCCATTTATTAGGCCCCAACCCCAAAGGTTGGGGGCCTATAGATTCGGGGTGTCCGTCCGTCTGTCCGTCTGTCCGTCTGTCCGTCCGTCCGTCCGTCATCG
>LQRL01084595.1:7554-23389 GCA_001703475.1 Hydroides elegans
AAGGTAAGTTAATTATGGCTAATTAACTAAACGGTTAGCGTTAACATATTTTTCAAGGTTGTTAAAGCTTACATGCAATGAACATTAGATAATTTCATTGAATATAGTTTTGCACTTATTCAAAACTGAAATGAATATGATACATCTTTTATTTTCGCAGGTGCGTCTATCGTGAAATAAAGTTCTACATTCGCTAAAGAGGATTCTACATTTACGATATGCTATTTATTTTGAATTGCTGGAGATCTATGTAGATAAACAGCAACGTCATTCATCGAAAACGAAAAATCAAAAGATAATCGCCATGTTGGATATGAACTTATAAAAATGGCAACTTAACCGCCTTCTTAAAATTAATTTTCAAACACAATTAAACAAAAGAACCAAAATGCCTGCGGAGACACCGACCATCAATTCAACGCGGGTGCTTCGAGCATACCGAATAAACGCGATGGAAAATGTTCTGCTACGTAACCGAATGCTCGGTATGCAGAAGGAAAACCGGAGAGATATCCGTTTGACCAATCAGGATATTCGTCTTATCAAATTAACTCTCGATTATATTAACTCATCAAGCGGTGAAAGTCCTGAAGGTCGCCCGCCGACGTACAGGCCACCGCCCGTTGAACGTGACGAGGGCCCGTATTTCATGTATGGAGACCGACTCCAAAGTCGAAAAGTAACAAAGCGTCGTGTGCAGTCGGCTCACGTTTCGTTCGGTAGAAGAGACAGTGCTAGTAATAGCGAGAATGGGTCTGTGAGTGGTGGTGACAGCCAGCAGTCGGATAAACAACACCAAAAGGCCAGGCCGAAATCGAGTCCCCTTATAAGGCAACGGCGACACGGCAGTACGTCACATCCGACGAAATTCGGTTTCCGGCCGGCTGAGACGGGTGTTTATCTGCCCGGTGAAAACGGCGAGCTTCGCAAAACGGATTCACATCCTTGTTTGCAAACGGCAAGCGACAATGAAACGGGTAACGGAACAGCAATTAATGACACTGTATCTGCTTCCGCTTTCGATCTTACCATACCGGAAGAAGACGAAAATAACTCTGCGGATACCCAGTCCGTTTACTCTCAAGCTTCGACATCGGGATATTCCGGAGTCGTTCGCAAACCATCGCGTCCCATGTCTTCCAAAGCGCGACCCCCTTCATCGAAAGCGTTCATAACCACTGGTTCCCCGTCGCCCGCCGCCTCGCGAGTGTCAAGTGCGACAACAAAATCCAAATCGCAGCAGCATTTGAATAACGACAAACAAAACGCTTCCGTTGCCCCCGATACCAGTGAGAAAGCGCTTCGTTTGAAGCAGCAAGAGAAATCTGAGCATCTCAAGAAGAGAGTTAGTGAAGAACGATATAAATTGCAGTCTGCCAGAAAGACGAAACCCACGCCGCGCGAGGCATGGGAAGCCCCTGCCGGAAGTCCGAAAAAGATGGAGGAAGTAAGTGCATATAAGGGCAGGATAAACGAAGGCAGGCAAAAGATGATACAGGATAAACTGGATGCATTTAAATTGCAGTATCCTACCAAGCGATATTAGTGTGATAGGACATAGGATTGAATTTCAAAAAACTGTTAAAGGGGCAATCGCTTTTTGTCTTGCCATAAGATTGTGCTATCAACTTCAATCTGATTTATATGTTACTTTTGTAAGGCACTTGCTATGAATGATTTTACATATGAAGGTTGAAGAGTGTGAATTTATTTTTAAGATAATTGTTTAGGCTATATCTTAACTACGTGAATAAAAATTAATCAGCATTGAAGTGACATGTATATTCACTAAATCGACTGGATCTCTGTATGATGTGCGTATATGATAGCTGAGGACTATTGACGGTAAATAAGACACAAACTAATGGGATATAGTTTGCCGAAGTACATTTCATCTATAGAGTCTACTCGAATAGTAGCATTATAAGCCATTTGTTACTATTCCGGAGCCAAATAATTAAGCCAATCAATACAATGATTCCGTTTTCATCCACCTATGGATTTATGCGTTTGAAGAATGACAGAAGCTATTTCCTCTCATTTTGTCTTCATATGGAATAGAGTCTACGAACAAACATTAATATTCTCATTTATTGTTTGTGGAGGGTATCCCATGATTCGAAGGGCACCCCATGACACATTTTTTTAAAAAGTTGTTCAATCACCTTAAGACAACTGTACTAATACGCACAACAACAAAATACTGCTTTTAAAGCATAAGGTCCTGCTTACATACAATGAGCGATTCTCGTCGCCACTTGCGATTTTCACTGTTTTCTTTGTAGGACTCTGAAAATATTTCAAGGAAAAATCCCGTCGCTCCTTGCGATTTCAAAAATTTGTGATTATATTTGAGCGATTTACATAACTAATGTAAGTAAATGCTTTATTTTCTTTGGAGAAATCATCGCTTGTTTGAAACGTCGCTGATCGCGATTTTCGCCGCAAGTGACGATTATTGTGGCAAGTGGCGATTCTTGTCTCAAGGAGCGACGAGTGTCAAACAATATGCAATGTCAAATGAATGGGAAAACATTTAAATCTCACTATTTCTAATGAATGTAATCACTAAAATCGCTGCTAGCGACTTTATGTAAGCAGGGCCTAACAGTTTTGCAAAAAGGTGTTCATTTTTCCAAGCAAGCTGAGTTGTTCCTCATGTTCTAGCCAGCTTGGAACAGAAAAGGAACACCTTTTGCAAATACATATATATCATTGTTGAATATAACTAAATCACTTATCATGAAAACAAATTACTGGTTACGATTACAATTGATTTGCAATTAATTTATTCTCATTAATTATTACAAAATAAACAAATTATCAAAAAGGTGTTCCTCAAACTGCGAAAATTTCCAAGCTAGAAAGAATTTCCTCAGAATCTCCAAGGCAGCTGAGATTTGCTGGGGAACACCTTTTGTGAGGAACAGTTCGTGAGGTACTCTTCCCATGACTCATTTCCCCCCTATGATTAGAAGATATTGTGTTGAGTCGTGTGCATTGTGCATACGACTTCTGTACAAATAAAATAAGCAATAGCTTTAATATCTATAAACATAATAGCGAAAATCAGACGTTGTAATGTGTCAAAGTTTCATGTCAATCGAAAGAAAATAATCGAAGTTGTAGCACTTCAACAAAGCCAGGTAAATAAATAAGATATACTTTTGCAAAAAAAAAAACAACAATTATAATTTTCCACAGAAAATTTTCAAATTTAACAGCCATTATGCATCGTAGAATGATTGCAGTTCATAGGGGATCCAAGGTCACTGACCTTCTAGTGAGTCATAAAACTTTTAGTTTATCCTAAAAAATGTTTACCTATGCTATGAAAAACAAATGAATCTTAATTTTTAATTGTTGATTCCTTAAAAACGGTGGTTACATTTTGCAGGCAATTAAGCTTATCAGTTAATCCTCGCCTTGTCAGCTTGTCACCGTCTGTAAAAATCTAATGGTATGTATGATAAAAATGATTTAATTGCAATTGCAATCAAGAAATATAAATTTATTTGATCATTTCAAATAACTACAGTTAGAAATAGTTCTACTTATTATTTTTATCACAATAAAGATAAATCGAAACCGGCATTTCTCATATCTCCATATCTCCATGCCAAAAATATGATCTGTTGGAAACAGCTAATAGTGGTCTTTATTTATGGTACGAAACTAAATATAATGCAATTTCGATTGTAGTTGATATATATTATAATTTGTATTTTAATGTCCTTTAAAACCAACAAATGTAATACACGTCCGTTTCGAAAAATGCGAGGCTACATCACTGCATGAACATCAATAAGCATTCATAATGTCAAAATATAATTCATGAAATGCCCAGTTTCGAACTTGTAATCGTTCGAAAAGTTATTTATCTGGTGATGATATGACCCATGGTATTCATAATATTCAATTTTACAAATGTAAACTTTTACATACATTTTAATATTTATATCAAATAACTACAATTATTTTGAAAAAAATCTTTTCCGTAGCACATGGTTCACACAACTTCATAGAAGGCTAGAAAGTCAACGAACTTTCTTACTTATGAGTATGATTTTTTTTTAATCACATACTTTATACTTGATAATTTTCAAAATTTCCATTTGCTATTTCGAAATTCAATATTTTACTTTGTCTAACAAATACGAATGACATCAGATGTATCACATAAGTGCAATTTATGGTATATATCAAACAGATGTTAGCATCAAAGTGAAACCTAAAACGTAATCTAGAACGGTGCTACGTACCAACATAATTTCTGATAAAAAGTTGTGGAAAGATGAGCACACCTATGTTTTGTAAGAATCCAGGAGAAAAGTCCAGTGGAGAAAAGCCCAGGTGGAGAAAACCCCATCATTTCTGTACACTAGGAGTAAAGCCCAGCATTATTTTTGTCAAAAGTGGAGAAAAGCCCAGTTTTTTGTATCATAATTATAGAATATAAAATTATTTATATTTACATTTGAGAATTTAGAAACTTTTTTTTTTTACAAGAACACATTCTATTGCAATTCATAAATTTATGCATAGTGCTTCGAGTTAAACAGTTCACTCAACAGTTCAAAGCATTACTTAGTGAGGCGTTCGCGATCACAATTGCAATTGGGTTTAGGGTTTTCGCGTGTGGGTTGGCTTTCATGTTTCGATTGCAATGGGACGTAGATTGCAATTCAGATAATGAACGATGTCGCTTTCATGTTTTGATTGCAAACTGTTGTGATTCAAGCTTTCATGTTCTGATTGCATTTTCTCGATGTCCATTATCCATGATGATATGAAAGGGCTTTTGATATATAATAAAGATTATAACAAGACTGTCCAAGGACAGTGTGCCACAACTTGCACAACTCCTATTCACGCTGCGATATAAAAGTTAGCCGTTAATTCCTTTATCTAGCGTTTCAACCATCATCAAACAAAGCAATAAATCCATTTAATTTATTTCGGTAGAAACAATATTCAGTTATTCCAGTCAGTCACATTTTAATTGTGAATATTGTATGAATTTGTTTCCAGTTACTAAACTTTTCTATATATTTTATTTTAAGTTAATGACATCTGACAAAAAAATCCTGATTCTTTTTTTTTAAAGTGCAATAGAGAGAAAAAAAACAGTAACAAATAGTAAAATACACCTGTTAATTTTTCCTTTGATAGAATAATAGTCACCAAAACAATGTTAAAATACGCCACACAATCGCATCGTTAATACTCGCGAATAGCTTTACTATATACAATTATGTTTCAAACTCAACCTCTTTAAAACAATGCATAGATAGGATCATCAGTTTCTTTCCCTTACAATATCTATTATGATTAACAATCGCATGGTTGGTCTAATATTACGCCATTAAATACAGGTGTATTCGAATCTACGGAACGCGAGGACGCCTTGTACGTGAAACGCAAAAAATGCAACAGTGCATACCACATATCCCGAAAATGGTTTTCTTTTCTTTCTAACTGGTGCCTCTACATTGGCAGTTAATGATATTTCATTTACCGATTATTTAATACATTATATGACGACATGGCAATGAAGTTAGAAAGATCGTTATCATCGACAACTAACCATAAGTCACGTGACGTAAACAAACACCCAGAAGATTTTGTATTTTCGCTCACTTAACTACATGAGGCAGATAATGTCAGTCATCCCGAAAATGTTTTATTTTTCTTGAAGTGCTTATATAAGCACGATTGCTTACGTAAGCACACCCTGAAGAGTTAAAACCCTAATGAATTATATAAAAAAATCCGGATTCAAATCCGTCTTCAATCCTCGAAGGAGTAGCGAATTTGGAAAAAAAGTTTACGAACTAAACAAATAAATAAATACATAACGGCAAAGCGGTGGTACAAACCCCGGTTTGCTTCGCAAGCCGTGGCTAAAAATGACATTTAATGCTTTTGAGATTCTCATAAAAGGCTCATTTTCTGTTGATCAAAATTTCATTTCAAAGTGCATCTTTAAAAGTTTATCGCCGTTTTCTGTTTTTTTTTTCGTTTCTATTTTTATATACATGCTTGTATCTTATATTAAATTAAGTACTTCATTTGATGGATTCATATGATTACAAAGATATGGTTGACCTGGTCAATGCATGTTGAAATAGAAATTCGCAAGATACATACGTTCACAATATCTAAATAACTATACCTGTAAACTATATATATCCTAACAAACAACCAGGAACTACTGTATGGAAACCATTGACTTACATTGGAATGAAGGGCCTGGCTTTATCACTTACATAAATATCCCACTCGGCAAGGGTCGTCCATAGTACTCGCATTTGGTCGTGACGTTGAGAGGACGACCTACTTTGGGCCCGTATGAAAGTTTTCCGGACGTTCTTTTACGTTCCGGCGTCCGCAGAACGTAATACTTACGTCCGAATCGGACGCGACGTTGATGCAACGTCTTTTCTACGTCCGAGATGAATAAGGACGTCCGGAAAACTTTCATACGGGCCCAATGTAAGGCGTCCGCTCAACGTCCGTGGACGTCTTGCCGAGTGGGATGGATCCAGGATGAAACCCATGGACATATAAACGGATAAATAGGGTACTTTTGGATGCTATTATATGCAGTATGTATTTATAATAATTTATAAGACGGTAAAAAATATATTGAATTTAACTAGATGTAGTACAATTGCCAGGTAGCAAACATATGCTTCTTTTATAATGAAAATTATAGATACGGGAATAATGCAACCCATGAATTGATAAAAAGCAATAAAATTGTTACTTCTTTCTCCCATTTATTTTACAACTTAGTGATTGTGATCAGGATGTAAAAAAAAACAAGTGTTTCACTTCTTCTTTTATTCATCGAATTATTCATTTCGGGTATATGTTGGTTTATGATTGAGTTTGTTTGTATCTTGACAGTCATATTAACCTTCATATATTCCTCTCTCTTTATATATGATATTATTGAATTAATAGTTGAATTCATAGTTGTCTTCAGTTTTGATTATGCCCAGTTTTTCTTATGAGAGTTTTTTCTAATGGACATTTACAGGCTAGAATAGCTGTGAAGTTTCAATTCATATTAAAACACAAGTATCAAATTAACAAACAAAATATACAAATACATTTTCAAAAATAGCAAACAAAAATATGTTTGATTCATTAGATAAAATTAAAAGTGGTAATAATGAGACATATCCACAAAAAGGTAGTCTAAAATCATATAAAACATGTTTGAACGAAATGAATAGTCGATGAGATTCAATGCTTTTATCAAAGCACACCTATATAAAAATCATATGTGTAGCCAAATTAAGACAACTGAAATAATAGAAATGTTTAATTGAAATATATAGAATAAACATGCATTTATCTGGTTATGTCTCTAAATGCAAATTTGAAGTCAATATTGGCCATGCAACAAAATATATCCTCAATGCCGAGGATCAGATTATTTAAATGCCACTGAAAGACCATGAGGTGTTCATATAAGTTCGTGAACAACTTAATTTTGTGTCATAGTTGTAGAAGTACATTTTGACTGTATGTTAAACATTTATTGAGACCATTTTCTAAAGTACCACCACCAAGACAATCAAAACAGGAAAGGAGGATCTAAAAGATCTGTTAAACTTGTTGGCCATTCAACAAGGAAGTACAAATTAATACAAAATCTTGCATTTGGTAATAGAATACTTCGTGGCAATATATAATGTCGCGGGACTTGTTTCCTTTGTTGTCCATTATATCATTTTAATACTGATTTGAGATCTGTTTCAATTGTATTTCAGTCTAAGATGACAAATATGTCAGAAACCTACGCCGAAGTCCGAAGATTGATTTTTTTCGCAGGTGAGATATAATTTAAGACACAATTGCTTGTTTTAATTACTTTGTTTACTTTGTGTAACATTATGGAAAATTTAGTTCCATTATTTGCGTATGGCGAACATGATTGATAATTTTATGTATTTTATATATATAGCAGCTTACTTGTAAAAAAGGGGATTGATTATTTAAGTCAGAGTCGTAGGTGAATGCTATGCAGTAGCATACATATATGCCATATTTGTACATTTACTCGACAGACCCGTTTTATATGATATCCTTTTAGCATCCTGATAATTAAATTATCGTTGTTTAATATAATTAAACGTTTTTGTTATAAAGATGCCCAAATTCGGATTCACAACTAGAACGATTGGACTGTGATACAAAAATGTATATATTTATAAAAATTAAATATAATATGTTTACCCATCTTCACTTAACTTTATTGTAGCATACCAGAAAGCATGTTAACAGTGGAAATAAAGCTACAATCAACGTGTTCATCAGATTCGTTTATTTTATTAAATTGTGGTTGCTTGAGCTAAAATAAACACCGATAAAAGCCATTAAATCCTGAATGTGTGTTTTTTTTTCACAAAATCTAATTTCATGCTTCTATTGATAGAGCTGAAACGTGTTCAATAATCTGATGTCTAGGACAACACCGCACCATTTCTTCTTAATATTTAAAAAGCTGAAAATCGTTGTAAATATCTATATATGAAATGTTTTTTTTTATAGAATTTTCTAAAGCAGACAAATATATTATTGCTTTTCTGTATGCTCTTCTTTTATGATAATCTACAATTTTGAACATTTCTTCATTATTAAAATAGTAAACACAATACGTCATATTAAAATTTGCGCTGTAAAACTTCACAAATAATCTCAAATCGAAAAAAAGACAGAATTGAATACATTCTTAACGCTTTAAAATTACAGATAAATAAACCATTTGGGGTAAAATGAATATAAAAAATGAATGCATATGAAAAGATATGTATTTGCTATTTTATATAATATTATAGTGTAACCATAATACTAATATATATCCTATGTTAGTACAGGTTTTACGTTATTCGGAATATATGTATTCGTTAAGCTTTATGAATACAAATTTTGAATTATTGACCTTGTATTTCCTCCTCGCCATTTTCGACATATGTATGAAACATTACAATACCACATTCATACAATCAATGATATGTATAAAGCTGTCTATTGAGGCAAAATGAAATATATTTAAAACTAGATGAACAGTACTCACAGATCACAATTATCTACATTCTCTTTCTTGTATATAAATATTTGACCGTTTATATATAGACTCGTTTAAAAAAATAAATGTTTTATTTTAAAAAGACAATTCTATCTACAGTCAAATTATATTTAATATTTCATGTAATCTGGAAAAAAATGTGTACAGGATAGGGTACATTGTTACTATATCAGTTCAACCCCCTATCCAAGTGCGCAATGCTTTGCATTTAAATAAAATATATCATGCCAAGATATGGACCTTAACTATTCAAAGATAATTATATGACTTAAGGTACTGCATGGTATGAATATTGATAAGTGTCACAGTGCTTTTATGGCGAGCGCTGCTCTTGTACGCATGCCGCTCCAGTTATTGATCGTATAACGTCAGTGACGTAATGCACTATAGTGTTTTTCAATGAGGCGACTAAAAATGCCTTTTTGGTTCAAGATGACTCTGTTTTTGTGCAAGTAATAGCTACACGTCTTTTAAACGTCTTTTATATTATTCTTAGCATTTCACTTCTTTTTTTCTATCTTTAACATATCGAGAAAGGGATCACGGGAAGGGAGGTTGCGTTGTCACTAAAAACCGAGTGATTGCAAGACCTGCATTTTTAGTAAAAGAAAAGATTATAGATAAAAAAAACAGATCAAGTCATATAATTATCTTTGAATAGCTAAGGTTAAGATTACAGATAAAAAACATATATAAATCAAAATTCAAAAGGAAAGTGTGAGTACATTCTTAGTGATACTTCATGGTGTGCTCGTCTTTATATTTTTATACTGCATCAAAGACATGTGCATGAAATTTTTCTGGGATAACGGAGTGTTTCAAGATACCGTTTTTAACCGTTTTTCCGATAGAGAAAATAAATTCACTGTTTTCTTTTAACTTTTTGCCGATGATTGTGTTTGCTACAGAGTCATCCGAATATGAAAGATTGTCTTGCTTTGCAGCATGATATAACCCAACTTGGTAAATGGGCCCGCGATAGGGGTATGCGATTTCAACCTTCGAAATGCAACACGGTTCGTTTCTCCATCCATTCTCGATGCGATAATCTTTACGATTACGCTCTCGAAGGCTCAAAACTTGTTTTCCTCGATAAATTTAAGCATTTGGGCGTCAATATCTCTAGCGACCTAAACTGGAATTATCATGTTAATTCACTATGCAATAAAGCTTACAAAACCCTAGGTCTTCTAAAACGAAATCTTCAAATGTACCCCCAAAGTGTAAAACTCCAAGCATATAAAGGGTTGATAAGGCCAGGTTTGGAGTATGCCAGTGCAGCATGGGACCCCCACCAACAATACCTTCAAGATAGTATAGAAAAGGTTCAAAAACAGGCTGCCAGATTTGTCACCGGAAATTACTCATATGAACCAGGGTCAATGACAAACATACTTAGCCACCCAAAGCTTAGTTCACTTAAGTCAAGAAGAAAGCAAAATAGATTGATTCTTATGTACAAAGCACTCGCTGAAATAACATCTATCCCGCGAAAGGACCTTCATAAACCTACTAGATCTAATAGACACAATCACCCACATTCCTTCCGTCAACTACACACTCGGTCTGATGTATATAAATACAGTTTCGTACCAAAAACAATTAGAGATTGGAATGCCTTACGTAGTCTAGCCTTTAATGACCTTACAATAGCACCAGAGCAGCTCGAGCGCTTCACAAATTATGTACGAAATATTAATTTCTAATACTTGGCAAGTGCGTGGTGTATGAATGTCTCAATGACGTAACACCATATCTAATCAAGATCAAGAGTAAGATCCTCTTTTGGATGAGTTTCGAATAGTTTCTTATTTCTTCTATTTTTATCCTAAAATTTAGATCGTTGTAGTAAAGTTGTCATTTCCCAGGTATGAAAACTGTAAAATATAAAGTTGAAAAGAGTGATGATTTACGCAAAGTCATTGGAGAAATAGACTTGAACTAGATCAAAATCCAAATATAGTTGCATACAATTTTGTGAATAAAATGTATAAGCTTTAAATATGGACTAAACACCATTATAGTTGTATTATCGCCCAAAAGTTTTACGCTATCGAGAGGTTGGACTTGTTTCATGATTACGAGGTCAATGAGGCATTTCGTTTCGAAAGCTCTTTCGGTTAAAGTTGAAATATCGCATTATCTGTTATCTAAAAGCAAAACAAATAAGACTGAATAACGAAAAGAAAACTGTTAAACAGCGCGATTTATTGAAGATACGCTCGTACACCTGTGACCCTAAGTTGAAACACTTTTTTAGTAAAATTTCAATTTACTCTTTTATAAAGTTTCCAATCGAATTGAACTTTTTGGAGACGAAAGCTATGCTGAATTGTAATATATCATGTTAATGGCTGTTTTATTCAATGCTTGTGCATAAAAATATTCACTTTTAAGATGACGTTTCAACTTAGGCACATTGTGCCTAATTTGAAACACTTTTATTTATTGTGCCTTATTTTGAATATTTCACAAACAAATTTCATATTTTGTTTACATCTACCTAAAGTTATGTTTTCCTCTCTTTGATTATTTATTTAATATACTTACATGATCATTTAACAGCATTTAACCTTTATTTGAAATTTCTTGAGTTTTACTGTGCAGCTAAGTAAACGCAAAATAATCAAGGCATACATCAAAAACTTGTTTCTTTCTTTAAAACGGTTTATTCATAAACAAGTCATCAATTCTTAATTTATATTCATAAATTGTGTTTTTAGCCACGGCTTGCATAAGCAAGACGTGGTTTGTCTGACCGCTTGGCCGTTATTTATTTATATATATATATATATATTTATTTGTTTAGTTCGTTAACTTTTTTTTCAAAATGCTACTCCTCCCTGAGTTGTGGGCCGATTTCAATGAAATTTGGTACCATGATTCTAGGAGGCCATGGGTATAATAAAACTGGTAGTATGTGCTTATATTGCTTATATAAGCAAAGTTATGGCTGTTTACATTTTCATTTTTAAAATGCTACTCCTCCCTTATTTATGGGTCGATTTTAATGAAATTTGGTACCAGTATTCTAGAGGGTCATGGGTATTGAAAAACTGGTAATATGTGCTAATATTGCTTATATAAGCAACGTTATGACTGCTTACATTTTTTTCATTTAAATGGATGGGATCTCACTTAAGCAGGCTTATGCACTGAAAAGTAATTATGACGTCATAATCAATCACGCTTTGACGTGAAAAATATTGTGATAATTATGTTTTACACATGAAGCTCTTTTGAGTTATCGATTTCGCAGCTAGCGTCCATGGCTCAGCGTAAGAGTACCTGACTCCGGGTCGGAAGGTCCCCGGTTCGAGTCCCGTGACAGACTGGCATCATCCAAATAAATTGAAAGCCAGTGTTTAATAGAACTAAATCTGTTGACTGGTTTCTATATTTTATTATGTCACTTGATTTGGCCTATCACTACATTTTATTACAAAGGTATTAACAACTTACAACAACTGTTATATATATGTGTGTATAACCTACATCGGTAAATAACTCGCATCGGTGTATAACACACACCCTTTGAAAACCAAGGGTTATATTTTCGAATACGGAGTCTCACCCGCACTGATGCAAAATCCGCACCGGTACATTACCCGTAGCATTGTATAACCCGCGCCTCTTGAAACCCAAGAGTGATGTTTTCGAATACGAAGTTGCCGGCACCGGTGTAAAACCCTTACAGGTAAATAGCAAGCATCGGTGTATAACACGCACCGGTGTTCAACCCGAACTCCTTAAAACTAAGGATTATGTTTTATGCATAACCCGCGCCCCTTGAAAACAAAGGTTTATGTTTTCGATACGGTGTATAACCCACACCGGTGTTTAACCCCCACCAGTGTATAACCCGCACCAGTGTATAACCCGCACCGGTGTTTAACCCGCTCGAGTGTTTAACCCAACCCAAGCCCCGTAAGACTGGTTATATTTTTGAATCCGGAGTATAGCTCATACCGTTGTAAACCCCGCGCCTCTTTAAAACTAAGGGTTATGTTTTCGGATTCGGATTATAACCCGTACCTGTGTACAACCCACATCCCTTGAAAACCGGGGATTACGTGTTCGAATCCAGAGTATAACTCGCACCATTGAATAGCCAGCGCCCCTTAAAAACTAAAGGGTATGTTCTCGAATTTAGAGTATAACCCGCACTGGTGTAAAACCCGCATCCCTTAAAACAAAGGAATATGTTTTCGAATCCGGTATAGAAACCACACCGGCGTATAATCTGCATCTAGTATAACCCTCGAATCCGGAGTATAACCCGCCCCCTTAAAATCTTAAAAATTATGTTCTCGAATCTAGAGTATAACCCGCACAGGCGTATAATCTGCATCGGTGTATAACCCTCACCGGGGAATAACCCGCGCCGCTTAAAACTAATGGTTATGTTTTCGATCCAGAGTATAACCCGCGCCGGTGTATAACCCGGATCCCTTTAAAACCAAGGATTATGTTTTCGAATACGGAGTAAACCCGCACTGGTGTATAACCCGCACTAGTGTATAACCCGCACCGGTTTATAACCCGCGCCCTTTTCAAACTAAGTGTTATGTTTTTTAATCCGGAGTATAACCCACGCCCCTATATCGGGGTAAATATATTAGATGTTAATAGTGGGGACTGTGTACTCCCACGGGCACGTCTGATAGAGATTTCTGAAGATGTGATTAAAATGTCGAACCAGTCCAAGATGTCCGCTTATCACCGACGACAAGATATGTGTCGCAGAAAATATGCACTATATAAAGTAAACAACGTACAAAGCCTTTGCAAGTTGTGGCACACTGTCCTTGGACAGTCTTGTTTACAATATTTAGTTGATGTTTTCAGAACAATTTGGCCTAATTTTGATGATCTGGAGCGACTTTATTAAAAAGTGTTTCAAATTAGGACCTGTTTCAAATTAGGCACATAGGTGTATCTTGGTCAACTCGTAGACAAACCGACTCGTAGACATACCGACTCGTAGACAAAATGTCGTACTCGTAGACAAAATAAACGTCAACTCGTAGACACGCGAAAGTCAAGTCGTAGACACCCAAAAAGTCAACTCGTAGACAAAAATGTTATTGCAACCACGGTCGAAATATTAAATTTTGTCTACGACTTGACATTTTTTCCGTCTGTTTTCTAAATCCTCAAACCGAAAGGTGATTGCAATTGCTCAGCGTAAATGCGCCTGAATTTACACAGTGTGGGGCAGTAAGGCATTGGTCTCATACCGAAGCAAGATTGCAATTACTGAATTTTTGTGCGTTGCAATTGGCACATGTGCTTGACTGCTCAAAATATAAATCTTTAATTGATTCTTTACCAGCCCGGAGTAGGTTAATCGCATCACAGCTAACTGTTCCAGTATTTTTTTTCTCAAATTCCGTGGTGTATAAAACATATGAGCCAATTGATATAATTTATACAAATCGTAATATATTTCACCATTTTAAACATTAAATATGGAAAAATGTAGAATATTGTTGCGAGATAACCGAAACAATTGTTTATTTATTTATTCAGCGTTTATTTAGTCACAAAGGAGTTGAATTAAGCCTTTGGTGAGATATTTAGCTTTAATGCTATTTTATTTATTCACAACCCCCTCCTCCCCATTAAATGCGCCAACAATTACTTATGTGATCCCCATTACAACCTAACACGGCTATGAACATCAAGCAGAGGATTAACAAAGGGATATGGCAGCACTTTGAGTTATCGTGCTTTGAGGTGATAATGCTGTGGGTCAATCACGTAGTGGCCTCAAACCGAAAGGTGATTGCAATTGCTCAGCGTAAATGCGCCTGAATTTACACAGTGTGGGGCAGTAAGGCATTGGTCTCATACCGAAGCAAGATTGCAATTACTGAATTTTTGTGCGTTGCAATTGGCACATGTGCTTGACTGCTTAAAATATAAATCTTTAATTGATTCTTTACCAGCCCGGAGTAGGTTAATCGCATCACAGCTAACTGTTCCAGTATTTTTTTTCTCAAATTCCGTGGTGTATAAAACATATGAGCCAATTGATATAATTTATACAAATCGTAATATATTTCACCATTTTAAACATTAAATATGGAAAAATGTAGAATATTGTTGCGAGATAACCGAAACAATTGTTTATTTTTTTGGTTCTAGAAAACAGACCGAAAAAAAGTCAAGTCGTAGACAAAATTTAATATTTCGACCGTGGTTGCAACGGATTTTTTGTCTACGAGTTGACTTTTTGGGTGTCTACGACTTGACTTTCGCGTGTCTACGAGTTGACTTTTATTTTGTCTACGAGTACGACATTTTGTCTACGAGTCGGTATGTCTACGAGTCGGTTTGTCTACGAGTTGACTCTTTACCACTATAAGGGAGTTCGATAATTCCCGAAAATTATATATTCGCGAATGTTTTCATTATAAAAGGGGGTGAACCGTTGGTATAACATATAAGAAAAAAACCTCAGAAAATTGGAAATTTATTTTTTTTTTTGGAAAGATTTCAGGCAGTTAACACCTATAAACCACAAAATTAAATAAACGATAGTATACTTTAATACATACTTTGATCTTGAATTTGCACATAAACTCTAAGAATGCGTATACTAGAGCGATTTTTAACATTTTATCCCCTTTTTAGGCCCCAACCCAAAAGTTGGGGGCCTATAGAGTTGGGGTGTCCGTCTGTCCGTCCGTCCGTCCGTCTGTCTGTCTGTCTGTCTGTCTGTCTGTC
>LQRL01084608.1:0-10102 GCA_001703475.1 Hydroides elegans
TTAACTCTATCATGACGCATATTCGGCTGCTCCTTGAGAATATGACAATATCGGGACGGTAATTAGTCGTTACGATTTCTTCGGGAAATCTAAGCTGTTTTCTCAGGTCTGCCTGCAGCACCCAATCGCTGGCCATTCCCAGTAATCCACTAGTGCCTTTGTTGTTTGCTGTTTGTTTTGTTTGAGTTCCCGGTATTGCTGCCTTTACAAACTTAATGAACCCTGGCTTTTGCTTCTTCGTTGTTGCACTCTTGCAGGCCTTATCTAGACCTCTCGCGATTGCCTCTAGTACATGGTCATGGCGCCATCTGTATCGACCATCTGCCAGTGATTTGGTACATGAACTCAGTATATGCTCTAGAGTTGCTCTTTTCCCGCATCTGACGCACGATGGATCGTCTGTCAGCTTCCAGATGGCGAGATTGCTTGGAGATGGCAATGTGTCATACACTGATGATATGGCAAACTTAAGCCTTAGGGGTTCCGTCCTCCATAGCTCGTTCCATGTCAGCTTCTTGCTCCGGGCGTTTTCCCCAATGCAATGTAATGTTGGTGACCAATGTAAAACCCTAATTGAGGATATATATGATTGTCATTTAAATATTATCAATTAACATGTTTTGCATTCAAAGCACACAATAAATGTAGACATAATTATATATGAGTGGACAAATCAAATACATAAAAATATGCACTTAACTTTGTCACTAGACCGTGTATATTAATGGCCTTGCCACAATTTGAAAATTTCACGGTTTATTTTCCCTCGAACTAGCTATCCAATAGAATATACCGTTCCGTATCAAGTGGCGTGCCGATTGTTGATTGGCGTACTGAAGGTGAGGCCCGTCCATTGGGTGAGGTTGTCACTCCATTGCAGTCTTGGCCTCCCTCTTCCGCGCCTGCCCTCGATCATGCCCTCTAGTAGATTTCTTTGCAGTGATCATGTACCATGACATGCCCAAAAAAAGACAGCTTTCTCTTGTTTTCTCTTCTCTTCGTATCAAACAGTGACCTTTTGGTATCTGTTTTGACATTCTGTTGATGGTCTACGTATCGAATTCATACAGCAATGCTGACCATACATAGCATTTAATGAATCGTAGTCTTGCTTGTATAGATATCTAAGAATTCGTCATTATCGTTCACATTTTGCTGAATGACTATAAAAGAATATACAAGAGCATTTTTAATATAACGAGCGTTTTAGGTTTCATATAAATATAAAAATATCAAAATTTTATAAATAGCTAAATATCATTAATTTTGAGAGGAAACAAACTAAACATAGCTTCAGCGTGGCAAGTTTCTTTATCTTTATGTTGATATTATGAAATCATATTTTTATCAGTCTGTTTTGATTGTTTTTGCATCCACCCAAAACACAGACAACATTATTTTTCACTTATTATGTTAAGAGAACGCATCGCTTCAATTAGCATGAACTGGAACGACATAATAAAACACATATTTATGGTTTATGTATTTTTTCATTTAAGTAGTTTTGGGAATTAATCTAAAACAAACCGAAAAAAAAACAAATGATTTTTTAAATTTTCAGTTTACGGAATTACTCAAAATTAAACAAAAAATGAGCTTGGCAGCATTAAAAATACCGATGCCAAAGAATTTACCCAAACAAGAATATATATGACTTGGGTAAACTAAATCGAGAATCTTAAACCTCAACGTGCGTCAATTCACCAATGCGTTCTACATAATTATTTTTTCAGCGGTTGAGGGAATATATTGAAAACACAACAAAAATGGGCTGGGCGTCTTATATCAGTGGGATTGTCAGCCGTTCCGATGGAACATGTGACATGGCTTGCATAATTGGACAGAAAAATGGTTCCAAATTGAATTCGGATGCACATCCCCATGTAAGTTGTTTTTATTATTATTGGGCTGTATGAATGTGTGGACGGGGAGAGGTGAGGTTTCTTTGCCAAGAAAGTTAATTGTATTCTGAGATGCAGGGGACTTATGAATGGTGGACATTTATCAAGTTACCAATGACAAACTCAACAATGCGATATATGAATCAAACCCACATGTGTCCCAATTTTTGAAAAACGTTGACATTTATTGTAAACGTTTATCTTCTTTTGGTTTTAAAAAGCTTAGTATTGCTTTCGCGTTTTTCGATAATATATTTTATAGATAATGCTTGTTTGTTAATATAAGGTAAAGCAAAATAAGTTAAAATTCAAAGTAATGCGTAGTTTATTAATATACGGTTTAGTTTGGGTTTTTATTTGATTAAATATGTATATAATAATCATAAGACTTATAGTGTAAATTAAAAGGATATCTCAAATAATATTTTTCGTTATCCATGTTACTTCATACAAAATGTATATTTCAAATTCTGATATTTAAATTTAAATAATGAATTCGATATGGCCATGTTTTTAATTGCCAGCCAAATGTTGTTGAATGTCTTTTTGGTGCTTCTTGTTTATTTTCAATAATGTTAACAAACTTAGAAATAAATTCACTTTCAAAAAGATAATTTATTTTGGTGTAGGCATATTCAAAACTCAATGATTATTTTCAACAAAATCATAATGATAAGTTTCGTATTCAAAAGCAAGAAAACACAGGATCGGCCAAAATTTATGATTAAATTTCAAGCTCCACAGTGGATTTATATTGTATATTGAAAGAAACTTAATGGTATAACGCCAAATCATGGAAGAACTGGATTAACCCTTTTAAAGGGTGCATTTACACAGGAGCAAACTAGCCTTCAAATCAAGCTTCAAACCCACTAAGGTCGATGCGGCACTTAATTTTTCATTTCTTAAAATCATTTATTCATATCGGCTTCAAACCACTTCAAACCACTTTCAAACCACCTTCAAACTAAAATTGTGTTCATTGCAAGGCATTGCGTATACTTTGTTTTGGTTTAAGGTTGGTTTGAAGTTTGTTTTAAAGGCTGGTTTGAAGGTTGGTTTGAAAGATAGCTAAAAACCGCTTCAAACCAAAATAAATTATAATGATCGCAGAATTGACCTTAGTTGGTTTGAAGCTTGGTTTCAAGGCTAGTTTGCTCTCGTGTAAATGCAGCTTTTATAAAACACATTCTGATTTCGTATCAAAGCTAACATTGTCACCCCCTATCCTAAACCCTCTTTTATCTATGATCAATAATACATATTCAATCTATAATCAATCAGCTGGCAATTGTATCTAATATCATATATATCATACTCATCATGCATTTATTTTGAATCGGAGAGCACGGAATTAGCTAAATATATATTTTTAAACTTTGTAATGGTAATTTACGTACATAGTAAAACAAGAAATATTTAGCTAATTAATCCAATTAATTATTTTAATTATCATAAGTATCATGATCAAATAGTAATTATTATCCTTCATTTCATATCAGGCGCTAACGATATCTGCAGCAGAGGCCGAAATAATCGCATCGATTTTCAGGTCTGGCAATGTTCCAGCATGGGGCATAAGTGTGTATGGAATACATTATATGCATCCAATTGAAACTAGAGGCACTGTTACTTTTCGCAGCAATAAGGGCAACGGCGCTGTCACGCTGAGCAGGTCGTCTAGTGGCAATACAAGTTAAGTTTTTATTTTATAGGTAATGCCGAGCCTTAATTGCAATGTGTGAGAATTTAGATTTTATATTTAGGATTTTTCGAGTTTGAAAAGAAAAACTGGCAATACCGATCACACAACACTTCATCCTTAGTTACTGCTGAACTAACATTTGCTCATATGAGTTCAACATTAGGCCATGGTGGTGATTCGTCCAACTTGTGACTATTTCTGCATTCATTTTTCAAATGGCATGGTGAGAATTAATAGCAATGTGTCACGGTGTCAAAGTATAATCTTCAGCAACGCACCCCAGTGTTCCGTAAAACCCTTGCCCCCTCCCCCATTAATGTTTGCCCCCTGACGAGAATATTACAGTGACGCCGGGAGGAAGGAGATGATCACAAATAGGAGGCTGTGGTATTCATACCCCCTCTGTGACATTCTTGCAACCCCCTCTAAACAAAAAATAGTCAATTACATTATTAATTATATTATTAATTTTGTTATACCATGCACACGCTGTTTCCGCGGGGTTTGCTAAAGTAACAAAAAAACAAGACTCATAAAGATATGAACAATGACGTCATTTTTTTGCTAACATGTGCAAATTAACTATTGTTGCGTATCATGGCATCATGGGGCCAATTGTGTTTTGAAATCCTTTGATGAACTCATGTAAAGAAACAATTAATTCATTGTGTTTTAGTAGCATAATGTGTTAAGCGTTATAATTGATACATATTTGAGTATACGGAAAACACGTATTGTTAAAAAGATACATTTGTTGTCAGGAGAATTGTGTCGGAATGGGCAAGTATATAACAGAAAAAATACCGATTAAATCTTAATCCCCCCTGAAAAGACTTTTATGATACACCGGGTTGTAATCAAACCCTGGCACCTTAACAAAATTATGATGAAAGTTTGCTGTGTGTTTTGCACAGTGGTTTATTGATAAAAATATGCCTAGAAATTAGGTAAATGAAGTCTATACATAAACATTTAAAAATCCATTAAATGTTTCATCATAAGTGATAGTTTAATTACAATATAGTTGCCGGTTGTTGATATCATTGAGTTTTTGACAAATTAACAGCTCTCAATAACGTCATATTTCAAGAGCTTCGATTCTGTTTACATACATGTAATTATCTCAATATCGACATTAGTTATCAATAATTGTAACATCATATCAAATATATATTTTTTTCTCTTTTTTAGCCATCGTAATCGGACATACGGTTGAAGGTAAATCTGTGGAAAATACCACTAAAGCTATAGAAATCATCGTTCATTATTTGGTACATTTTGGCTGCTGATTCTACAAATTGTAAGTAATTACATAAATGTTATTACTTCAATCTATCTAAATTATGATATGATGACAAAAATACTTGTTATGATGTTAGTAATAATGACAAAGAAAAAGTGGCTAGTCCTGATTATTTAGAAAGCCTGGTCATGTGATGTGACGTAATATAAGTGATATAGTAGTGCTTATATAGTGTGTACATAAACGTATTGAACCAATCAAAAATAAAACGTTCTTTGAAGAAAAACACTATTTAGACAGAAAATCAGTTTCATGTCCTTTGAACATTAATTATATTTATTTTACCATCATAAAATGTATTATAATTTGTAATTCATAAATAATTTAATTTATAATGTTTATAATCTTTATCATAACACAGAAGTACGATTTCGCAAAACCTAAAAACGCCGCTGTAACGCTCGTTTCATTTTTGAAAAACATCTGTGTTTCTCACCAGGATAGCAATTCATTGAAAAATAAAGTTTTGTAGATCAAACACTGAGAAAGGCTTTCGTGTGGTCATGCCTTTACAATATCCTCTATCAGGGTATCTTCTAAGAAGAAAGCACTATAAAAACTTCGTTCGAATGTACTAAATCTGCGGATAATATAGAACGATATATATTTTGTTTGATTTTGGAAATTAAGCATAGCAGCATGATCGCTAATACCATAGTCAAGAATGCAACTGTGCATATTACACATTATTTTCATATTTTTCATTTTAGATTACCAAAACCCAAAATCAACCACATGATATTTGGATTATTTTTCAACAATAAATAACATGTGGACTCATGGAATTGTTATTTTTTAGATAAACAACATGATATGCTTTTAAAATAAGTGAACCTTGTTTTGGACATTGTTTGGAATTATAAAGGTTTTTGCTGGTATTTTGAGTACTTTTGTTTGTGTAAGATCATGTTTAGACAGGTTTATGCTTACCCGCAAACGCGTAGATAATCTTAGATAAACTTAGATAATCCTGATGATTTACATAGACATATTGCGCATTATTCATCAAAATAACAATCAATTGATTAAACTTCTTCTTGGGTTATATTCATGATATTATTGAGCAATTTATCGATTGCTATACTTTCTTGTTAAAGTGGCGAAAATCGAAATAAGATCCATTAAATTAATACGCTTGAGCTCGAACGCAAATTTCAAATACTGAAATGCACTTCCACTTAAAAAAACATATACCAAACATTGAATATATTATTGAATCTATTATCGAAGCTATACCATATAATCTAATTGAAACATAAAAATACAAAGCGCAAAGGAATCCCAACAAAGAGCTTCCCAAACAGTTACACTATGGGAACCATGGTATGAATATACTGTATTTGTTTTACCTAATATTTTTCGTTTTCACAGTGCTTTGATATAAAGATACTATCATAAAGTAACTAAGACCTATTTGTTGCCAAAAGATCTAATCAACAGTCAAAATGTAACTGGGTAAGTTGTATGTGTTTTAAAGTAATTTTAAAAGAAACGTGTTTTAAAGTAAATTTAAAAAGAAACATAATACGACATGTATGATCCATGTTTCTATAATTTCAAATCATTTATTGACCGTTTAAAGTCGCACATTTATGAAATATAGGCAACAAAACCAACATGTTTGTCTCAGGCCATTGGGCTACATTTTATTTTGTCTATATATCGAATTATGGCATCAGTCACAAAGCGGATTATATAGAGCGCGTGAATTCAAAAGGTAGACTGTAAATATCAATTCAGCAAAAAGTAACCCGATCTCCAAAAATATGAAATTTCGGTCAGTGCACTTGCGACCTTGGTTTTGCGATTTTATGTTATATATATATATATATATATACATCAAATATCCTTATAATATGATATTTGATGTAAACATAGAAAACATAATATAGCAAAATCAATTTCACAAGTGCATTAACACTCTTTGCGTTTTATTTAGCGAACATATAAATTGCAGAATTTTGTCTGACTGCACCTTAATGAATATTTTGTTAAACGAAAAATCATGTTTTGATATACATGTATAACTACATATCTGAAATCATACAAATATACGTATATCGAATGAAATTGAATGAAAAAATGTTATTACTATGATTAATAAATGGATTTTTTACACAGGACAAATGTTTATTTATTAATGCCCTTTTATAAAGTGAGGGCAAATATGGGTTGTGATGAACAAGAGAACAGATGTGTCAAAACAGTTAAAGGGGGCGTTATAAACATGAAGTGATAACTAAAACACAACTATATTAATGAAGATATGTTTATATGTTCATTATTCATCACTGTGATTTTAATAAAGTTGACAATTAATACCTGAAGATATATGTTTAAATAACATTCATATAGCATATGAAATTAATATTACAACAGCAAATTCGTTGGATGACAAATCAAGTGTTCAGATCAAATTTTTAAAAAAACATTGTCGTGTATTTTTTGCTTATGTTGATATACATATCTATAAGGTTTCTAGCACATAAAGGAGATACACATTTTAGTCAAAACGTATAATTTAAAAAACTCATTATGCGAAACGTCATTTTCTTAAAACAAAAATGAGCTCGTTATGTCAAATCTCTTCACTTGTCACTTGTCTCCTCTAGCTTGGTACTCACTTTCTTTAACTGAAAATAAAATAACACATATTTATGCATCATTTGCGATTTGAACGCATAAACAATGATAATATAATAAAAATAGGAAAGTAGCTGATATAGCAGATATAATCAGAACAATTAACGATGAAGACTTGAAAGGGAACAATTAAACACAACAAAACAGATGCGATACCAGTCAAAGTGTTTTTATAATTTCCTCTGGAATGTTTTTTTTTTGGCCAAGATATCAGTTACAATATTGGACAAACTTGTTAGCGGTCAATTTTCTAAACCGCTGTATAATTGAAATACATTTCTATAACATATAGCCTAGATTTCAAATCCACTGGTATTACTATATTATACCATAATCTGTATATAATATACAGGTTGATGATTTACCTTAAACCTAACATTTTCTTACCTAACATCATTTGCCAATAGATTCCAAATATTCAGCAATGATAGCAACTCCCTTATTCGTATCTTCTTGTGATTTCCCCTCAACTGTATGCGCGATCACCACAGCTAAAAAGAAAAAAATAATTAAATTCAAATTTATTATTTTATATTGTTTTTCAAAATATAAATTGCACATCCCTTGTTTATGTTTGCATGGGATTTTCCTTCAACTGTATGCGCGATCACCACAGCTAAGAAATAAAAATTCAATTCTAAATATTGATATTGAAGTGTTTTTCAAAATTTAAATTGGCCGTGACCTCGACCATGCTTCGACTGTATGAGCAATGGCAACGGCTGAAAATAAATTGAAAATGTTATTTTGTTTTAATTTGCATGTTTAAGTATTTCAAATATTATAAAGAATTTACAATTTGTGCATTATTATTTTCCAATGGCTATCCCTTTATTGGTTCTACTAGCGATTTTTCTTCTACTTAAAGTGCGATAACAACATTTAAATTATTTGTTGATTAATTCAAATTGTTAATCAGTACATTTTTTAATTCCAATGTTGCCTAGTTGAGAAACATAAAAAAGTGAAGTCTTAAAAACAAAGTACGCTACGAGCGAGTGTTTATGTTCATATTTGTTTTCATTATGCATTAAAGACGCTGAGTGTCCTGTTTGATATTGCCAGGTCTAACCTGTTTTCTATATTTGTATCAAAATGACTCCTGTGCTTTACCTTATGCCACATTTGCCGTCTTTTTTACCATGAACAACGTACGCTACGAGCGGGTGGTTTTATTTTTGCGTTTTTTTTTTAAAGATTTTAATTATGCATTTAAGAAGCTGTTTGTACATACTGTTGATATTGCCCTTACCAGTTTTCGATTTTTGTATCGAAATCGCTCCCGCTCCTCCCTTTTTCCCATAAGCCACGTTTCCTTCGCCGCGAAGAAAGTTGTATTTCGTACCATCAACATGTATGCCCCTCATCATAAACGGACTAAAGTCACCGGTGTTTAAGCATGACCCAATAGTTTTCGCCTCATCGGCTTTGAGACGAAGTGCCTATATACGCAAAATAAAATAGCCATTCGATTATGATAATGTTTCTATAGAATGCTTAAAGTGTATGCCTAAAGTATAAATTACATGTATGACCTTGGCCATAAACGGACTTAAGTCATCGCTGTTTCAACCCAATAGTGTTCGCCTCATCGGCATTTAGACAAAGTGCCTGTATAAGCAAAAATAGTCATTGATATACATTATACTTATGTGTAAAATCCAATTTATTCATTTAGTCGTGTTGATATATACGCCATTGGTTATAAACCGAGTAAGATAACCGATTGAAAGACATTCTACGATAGACTTCGCCTCATTTTACCACATTCAAAAGAACTTCAAACTTACTTTTAAAAAATTTAAATTGGTTATTTGGATTTTTTAAATACCCCCATGTGTTTTTTTGTAGTACATATATTATCGATGCCCTGGCTTTAAGTGGCTTGCAGCTAAGTTTGAAGGTACAAGATAAGTTTGATAGTTGGCTCTATATCCTTTACGGTAAGCCTTTGAGTATATATACGTTCAAATGTCAATTGAATAAGCCTATATAAGAAGAATAATGGTATAATGGTATACAAGAGGTATGTTTGGTTTTTGAAACAGAAGAAAGAATTCACAAGTTCTTTTGAAATTAAGAATGATTACCAAATGTGAACAGAATGATGTGTATGTCGAGGCGAGTTTGACTTTGTACCTGTGTATGAGTTATCCTGTTTATACACTTAATGTAAAATGTAAATTAGAAAAAAATAAGAAAAAAAGAAAAATAACTTACTTGTGCATGTTGATCAGTGGTCCATTTTGAACCATCAAGACCTATAATACAGCTTTTGTCACAACTTTCATTTGTGTGACCGATAAGGTTATCGATATAACTGTCCCAGCTCATGTTTCGTTTTTTTTTTAAATAATTCTGAAATTATAAATGTTACTTTAACAATCGTAATTTTTGTGTGAGATTTTCAATATGAATTCATGAAACGCATGACATTATAAACTTAGTTTTCAATTTAAAGGTGATTTCTGTTGATTCTGTCGATATTGATGTCCCTGATATTTTTTTAATCCTGAAATTATAAATAAACAATTGACATTCATAGTTATA
>LQRL01084640.1:0-12969 GCA_001703475.1 Hydroides elegans
TTGAACTCTCCTTGGATACGGAAAAGAAATTGGGCACCAGTTTTTTACTATATGTAAGACCAAATGGCGTTGAACTCTCAAAAAGTCTACTACTCACAGCTCCAGAGCAATAACAAAATGGTTCCAGGACATAAAGTCTGCTACCGTGCTCTTTACTTTGTGTCCCAAACATTAACTATGTTAAGGCAGCAGCAGCCATTGTATCAAATTGCTCATTTAGCTGGACAGCAGATGTATTATTAATGAACACGCAACACAATGGGTTCTAGATTGGAAGTAGACTTGCGGCGGATATGGATTTTACAACAGGAGGTAAAAACAGGGGAAAGCGTTGTTGTTTTCTTTGAGCATGTCTGTGAATAATGCATGCCGCTAGTACATTCATATTGGACGCCGGGTGCTGTAGCAAAATGATGAGGTGGGTTTTGTGGATGGTTATGCGGCAAATTGAGTCAAAATGGCGATTCCAAGAATATATAACTGGTAAACTCGAATCAAAGTGTAGCCAACTCACTTAGCTTTTATGAGTTTTGAAGTATAATCTAGTCTGGTTTACTAACACCATCGTTGAATCAAAGTCAAAATCTAGACTTAATGTTCTATATTGGGTAGTTATACACTGTAGTTTTCCCACAATATTCACCGGTTCCGATTGATTCGGACGTCGTTAAAACGAAATCGTTAATTAATTTGTTTTTTTTTTCGTGCGATACAATAGTTGTATTTTTTTATTATTTGGTTGTGAATTATTCACAATCACTCATGATAATACTAAATGCAATTATATTTTCAATGCAGTGTTAAAACATGGTCATCAGGTCACTGACATGGCACAATTATAAAAGTCAAACCTTTGTTACTCAGACATAAACATACATAAAGTAGACCACGTTTACTAGAAAGCGGAATAAATGAATTATTGAGCAATTGTTAGCATATACTGCTTATTTAGTGTGTGTGTGTGCGTCACTATATGAAAAATATAATTCATATATTTTGAAAACGACTGATATCAAGAGTTTGTGTTCTTGTTTGAATAAAAATAGTACAGTTTTCAATGTACCAAAGTGGGCGGAAGAGACCCAGGAGGATCTTATCTATACGCCCTTTACATGTATCCTTGCAAGTAAGCGTAGGTTGGGCTGGCAAGATGTAATTTTAAACTCGGACAAAGCTATACCCTTTTGAGAAGCAACTGCTCCACTAAAATGGACCGAACGTTTTTTTTTTCTCTTAGTGTTTGGCATAGGAGAAGGGGATGTTTTTTTTTCAATATATATTCTAAAACATTGCTTATTTGATTATCTTAGCTACGTTTTATTCAGTTCAATTAATCTAAAATGAATATAGCTATAGTAAATGAAATATAGTCGTATTCGCCAAAACCAGTACCAGTCTTGGAAACACATTAATACATATTAGAGAACATCACTTTTCTCAAATGTTTGCACTTTCTATAAGGTTACGTTCGCTGTTCCAGGGCCAAGGGCTTGTGGGGCTCAGAGCCTCTGGTGGATCAATAACATTTGACTTACTCACCAGAGGCAAAATAGAAGAAAGCTGCTTCCATGTATTTTGCTTCCTGGGACAACCTGAATTAGGGCATATTCGGATAGGGACGCCATACATGTAGAGGATTGGTTGGTTAGGGGAACATGGTCAATTCCGCACTCGTATATGGACGGGATGGTGTTTTCGTGAATAATGCGATTTATTTCATATTTATATATGCGATTTCATATATGCGATTTATTATCATTCTATTAAAGTGCAGTATGAGTTGCGGTCCCCTTTCCAAAATGAGTTTATTCGCCATTAAAATTCAAGATATTTTTGATATTTATAAAATGACCTTATACTAAATATTGACCAAGCTTTCAACGGTATATTCTACCAGCACATAAGTACTGCTTACATATGGATGGGCGATTGAATAAAGTAACACTAGATCAAATGTTAAACGGCTCAGTAAACTGTAGTTCAAATATTCGGAATTGTATAATAAACTGGCGCGGATTAAGATGAAGGCACGCGTTACATACGCCCCGTTCGTTCAAATATGTTAAACCAATAAATAAATAAATTTGCACCCGCCTCTTTGGTTTGATGATTAAAGCCATCGGCGCCCCGTTTTTAACTTATTCTGGATCCGATATGTTAAGTATGATCAAGCGAAAGTGCATCTGAACCTACTACAAAAACTAAATGTGCATATTCGAGGGCACTCAACGGTTTATTCGGGCAAATGTCTATTCTTTTCACATGGTTTGCTTGCTTGCAAAACACCCGAACAGAATAGACATGAAAAATGATTCATAAATTTTCCTTGCAAATATTTCCGAATAAACATATAAAGGAATTTTCCTTTTTCAGAATAAAGAAATCACCAGAATAAAAAAATGACAATAACAAAACGATGAAGTTTACTAGCTTTTCCTTTTTTCAGAATAAAAATCACCCGAATAAAAAAAAGATAAACCAATATAATTCGCACCAGCTTTCACATATGAAATCACCAGAATAAAGGGAAACGTAACAGGTGTGCTATATATAGCTACGGATAATTCATTTAACAGATTAAAGGCGCGCGCCCATTTATGCGAGAGCGAGACCTAGAGCGAGGGCGAGAGATTTTTTGTGCCTTTATATCTTATGTTTGAGCACGCCCACATAATCTCGCTTTTCCTCTTGACGGAGTTGAGTGTTATGGAATTTGAACTATATGATTTTATTGTAAACAGATCCCTCTTGAACGATAGATTGATAGATAGAATAGTTGATCGAACATCTTAAAATCATGGATAATTAAAATACAAATGTAGCAAATTAGATGTATACGTTAAAATACGCTTCCAGGGCTCGAAACTAACGGGGTCCCGGGGGCCATTGGCCCCCGGATTTTCTAGATTACCCCCGGTTTTGAGGTCGGGGCCCGACGGGTCTCAATTGTTTCGAACCTCCTAAATATATATATATATGTATATTCGGCCACTGGATTTGGGTTTGGCCCAAGGTTTTCCGGCCCTGCACTTCCAAAAATCATTATATTGACAAAACGTCAAGCAATTAACGTAGATAAACATATTCAACATTTCCCGACTTACGTTTTTATACAGTCGAAGGAACAAAGTTATGGCAATAAATTTTGTATTGGCGTTGATAAAAAGTTCTTTTGGCGTCAGGCTCGAAAATTACTTGGTATGAACGATCCTGTCCGAATAATTTCCGGCCAAATCAGTTTTCCGGCCAAATTCTATATGTCTTTTCAGGCATGAACATTATCATGACGGAGTGTATTCAAAGTCTATATATAAATTAACTTTCAATATTATTTATCGAATTGTCATAATAGATTTAGTGTAAAATGGTATTTTAAGGCAGGTGGGCTGATTTAATCCATATTGGACCGGTATATGTGGTATCTTACATTTTTACCTGTCAAGAGCAATCCTATATTTGATTTATTATAGATCCTCTTTTATTCGGTCAAATTATTGGCTTTATAACATGTATTTGGATTTCGCTCTTTTTTGGTAACGGTTATTCACAAAAATTGGCGCGAGAAGTGTCGTCATTAACGTCATGTTAATTCTTGTAGCAAATAAATATTTTTTAAATCTTAATTCTGGTAGGAATCCTAATTCTTGTAAAATCTTAATTCTGGTAGGAATCTTAATTCTTGTAAAAGATTCTTTATTCTGGAAAGAGAAATGTTAATTCTTGTAGAACATTTTAATCTCAAAACCAAGGTTTATTCTTGAAGGAAAGCCTCCGAAAAGTTCCCTGCAACATCAAAAAATGGTCAACTTGCTTCAAAAAAAAAGAATAAAGTTTTTTATATAAAAATTATTAATAGTTATTGTTCGATTATTTTGGATAGTTTCCTACATGATTTAGGCCACTTCTAATAGTTTGGGCCAAACATTCCGTTGAGTGCTCCTCCATATTATATATCTAATCAAACTATTATCTAACGACGTGATAGTCAATACATAGTCATATTGTAGCTAAAATCAAAACGTTGTACATTGATCAATTTCATTAAAGAAACCTTTTAGCTGCTTCCGCACTGTTTAAAAATAATATCATTATGCATTATTGAAATGAATGCGCGCTAAATCATTCCGCTAATCACACCTAAAAGACCTGCGAGGCGTTTAACACGTTTTTGCGCATTTCCCGTCATGGCACTATTCATGAGATATTAATTCATGTGTTGCTCATTATTTCGTACTTTGAAACGCAAAAATAAAAAAAAACGATCGTTTTAGTTGTATTTTTCATTCTAAGCAAACTCGTTCTTTCAACGATTTAACAATATTTTGCAAAGTGTTGTGGTGCAGAGAGTTGTGGTGACTGATAATTTTTTTTAAAGTATTTTAGGAATTAGTTCTATAGTGCAATAAGATATTTACATATATTCCTCTTGGTTAAATATTTAAACGTATAAGGGCGCGTTCATGCAAAAAAAAAACCCCGAAAATTATGGCTCAAAATCCGAAACCTCGAAAGCCACACTTGTATAAAAACATGAACATTTATCCCTACTGTTCACGCAAAATACGGGCTATTTTGCAATATTTTCGAGCTTTTGTGCGTGAACCCGGCCTAAGACAATACAGATAAAAATAAGTTAATTTTGGAATAGCATCCATCAGGTTTATGCCATCATGTATAAACCAAATATTTTGCAGCAAACCACTGACATGCTATACTCATTCCTTTTTAGAAAAGAAAACAAAATCCACGCAAAAATGCCAGGCATAATAGCTAAACGATAATAACAGCTTTTTATAGTGAATAAGAGACGTGCTTACATTTTCCGAGTATGCATTGTGTGACAAAACCATCAGAATTATTTATCAAAGTGACGCAAACCATTTTTTATTCAGAATAATTGGGGAGCTTTCCTTTATGTGCCGCTGCTATTTTTATGTTTCTAATTGGCTCCAGGCAAGGGACACGAGAATTCTCTTCCAAAAAAGAAACGCATGCTTAGAATAGTTGTCATTTATGTTTCCTTTAGCCATACCGTTTTGTGCTGATATGAAAGAACAGGGATGCGTCAAGGTCTTTAAAAAGGAACTTCAGTTGGTTAGTTAGGCTATTTCCGTTCTGAATTACTCATTGACATAATGTTAAAATGCCTAAAATACCATGGATAATGTATGTTTTAGGGCATGTTCTTGCGAATAATGTAAACATCAACAAAAAAGAAATAACTTACGTGATATTAAGTATCGTTTGTCTTAACAATATCAAACTTGATAACCTTTAAGTGAAATGTGTCATTTGGTTGCATTGTAGAAAATGGATCTTTGAAATTGTCAAATTTAATACATTTTTATATACAAAATCAATCGAAAACAATGCTCGAGCGGTTTTAAACTACATAATGTGATCTCTTAAACGTCATTTGATATTTACAGCGCTTTGGCCAAGTGCGCAAAAGCGCGTTACAAATTACGCTTAATAATAATTAATAATAATTATCTTTTCACAGTTTATGAAGTTGGATTTTAAATTAAAATCCCCCCGCCCCCCCCCCGTCTGTACCTGGAACCTAAAGGCATCGTTATGGCTTGGTTCAGGAAATTGTCGTTCTGATTGCTTTCATTCTTAAATCCAGTGACATTGAAATTATGCAAGGACATATAAATAACAGAGCATAATTGTTTCAAGTCAAAAGTTAAAAACAAAACAAAGCTTTCTTTCACATTTCTTTTCACTCAAATGTGAAATCCTAACCAGACAGATAATTCTTCACACAGTACCCGGCCGCGTGGAAACACTAGACTTCTATGTATAAAGCAAGGGTTGTTTTACGAATGAAACGTCCTGCTGCTCTTGAATCAGTTTTAAGAAAATGACAAGGAAGGGTTTATGGCGCTAATAACTTATGTTTCGTTTTATGTTAACATAATACAATCAATGTGCCTACTCCAAAAGTTGGTGCGTTTTATCATATTCATATATTCTATGCATATAAAATAGATAGAATATAGCAAATTTACGTAAACGAGTCAATAGTTTTCTGCATCATACAGTGCTTAATTGTCATCTCAAACATAATTTATAGGACTGAGAGCTTTTAAAAATACCATAGAATTTTACTATAGACACATGAATCCCAATCGTATGTACTCGTTTTGAGTTTGTTCTTTTCTTTTTTTCTCGAAAAAGAGTTTGTAGGTATTGATGAACACTTTTAACCCCTTCATTACGGCAATGTGTGAGCAACTGTATTCATGTGATGGCCGAAAGGTATCGTTTCGCCAAGGTATTCCCAACATTAAAGCATAAGACTACACGCAACGTTTTGTTGTAGTTTTATTTCTTTTGAATGTGGTTGGCGCATTTGATTTACTACTGTGTATAAGAATACTATTTGAATGTGGACACGTTTCTTTGCCGCCTTTAAAGCATCTTAAGTAAATACCACATGTCGGCCGTCGCAAATTCGCTCCCACATGTTCACGAACATTGTGTACATTACCAAGGTGACAAGCTCTGCAGCTAAGGAACAGGCGTCACCCAAGCCCCTAGAAGAACCCCAGGATATTGCGACACCCTAGCTGCAATCCTTGCCAACAGTACTGTGCATCAAAATAGGGCTTCAATGCGGCGCTCATATGGTTTCCTAATGATTCAACTTGGCAACCCTCATTCGAAGCAGGTAGTCAAGATGAAATTATCAAAAAAAAAAGTTTAGTCTTCATGAATTTCTTGGTGTTTATTTTTTACACTTTTAAAACACCCATAGACATAATTTAGGACGGTTTAAGATGATAAGGATACAAGTACGTTTTATCGACGCTTTTCAATTTTCTGAGTAATATCGTATATTATGGTTCGCGTGATGCAAAACGGTTCTAAACATGAGTGCATTTAAGACTATCTTAATGAATTAAGCAAACGCAATGACAACAATTGAATCTTTTAAATGTGGCTTTTCCTGTCAACAAACATTAATTTAAAACTAAAGTTGGGTAGTTTCAATGGGGGATTCTTAAATCTAATTGTCATGAAAAGAATCCATTTAAGTATATATCTTATGTTTTAATTAAACGGATTCCTGGAAATTGTATTCTTATTGATAATATCAAGAAATACAACAATAGCGATTGCATCTAAATTACACGTTAATATTACACATGTTTTAAAACCATCTAATTGGTTTCCAAGAATAGTAAAACCATAGAATCTCTCTTCGCACATATTCGTGATTACATCAGGTTGCCAAATTTATAAATATTATTGGAGATGAACGGATCCAGAAGAGTTTGAAACCGGGGCGTCAAAGTGGATATCATATATTATACCGTTTTTTTCGGTAAAAATGTAAGAGTAGAAAGTGGGAGAGGTAGAGGAGCTACATGCGCCCATATGTTGACCCACTAATTACAGTAAAAATGATCCAGAACAAGAGTCAAAGCTTAAACATTCAAATTCTACTGCACAATTTTGCAAGATACGCTTCTAATGCTTATCTAAGGTCACTTAGTGTTACTTAACATCATTAAAACCTTAATTTGCTTTGCATTCTTAAATACCATCCAGGCGTCTCGCTCCTCTTCTAGGACTCATGAATCAAATACGTCGAATCTACTTTCACGCCACTGTCACAATCAACGTTGTCTTTAACGTATTAGATAAATAACCAGGTCACATAATTAGGGATTTTGCAACATGTACATGTTTAAATTCAATTTACCTTCCCTGGGCGCCACCACCGCAACTTTTCTTCACCATCGCTCCAACATCAACCTGCTCTTCCATAAAACACACCCTCTGCATCCGTCTGCTATGCACCGACCCCGGTGACGACCTCGAACGACCTTCACCCCATCGCCCATCCGTCGACGCCAGCCCATAATCAATCCCGTTCCTCCTCCGCCCTCCTCTATCCCCCGCAAACGTGTATCCGCCTCGCGATCGCATTTCGCCGCTCTCGTTGAAAATGAGCGATAAGTCGCCGAGGCGCGACTGGATGTAGCGCCATCTGGCCTGTGCGCGAGCGCGGCGGATGTCGTATGTTTTGTTGCGGCCCCCCGAGTAGCGCCACGTGTTGTAGTCATCCGTTGTAGTGGGGACAAAGGGGATGGCGCTGTGGTGGTAGCGGGAACGGTACATTGTGCGGTTTTGTTTTCAGGAAAAACAACCAGGTTGAGGAAAAATTATTTATGATATTTTTTCTCTTCTTGATTATCCGGGATGGCGCTGTGTTGAGAGCGGAACATGTTGGATTGTTGATTCGTGATGACAACGAGTCTAAACCATATACTTGATATGTTTATTGTTGATTATCCATTGCTTCGGGGTATGACTCTATGTGTATTCCCAAAGAAAACGTAGGTAAAATATACGTTTGATAATAAATGTGGATTATCCATTTGGGAGATTGTCTAAATCCAGCACCATGCGCCTGTTTTGCTTCATGCTATTTGGTACCGATACGCAAAGGGACTCGAAATAGTATTATTATACGTATCTTAATCGCGAACATGTTTTCTCAAATTCATATTCAATTATGTTTTATAATCTTTAAACTTTTCTATGCTTGATACATTTGCAGCAGAAACAATTAAGATATCACATATTATCGTTTAAAACATATCACTTCCAGATTTCTTATTTTATCGTTTATTCAAAACATCGATTGACCATCAGGGTTAACCTTTCAATCTTAACTGGATATTGTATCAATTATTAGATAATCGCTATCACATATACAGTACCGATGCATAATTATGACGTCGTGTACGTTATACATGTACATGTATAATATAAGGGGAAAACTTTCGTTTCTGTTAATGAGATAAAGTTGTGTTAAGCAATCATATTATGCATATACGAATATAACAATGTTCTAGTCAATAAGATATTAGGCTAATTACAATTATAAATACAACTCATTCAGACTGTGAAATGTTTTAATCTTTGTTTACTTTTGGAGTGCATTTTTGTTTAAATAGGCTTTAACAATAAATCATATATCACGTAAATTACAAGAAAGGCTAAAAAAGATAAAAAAGATAAATATTTATTTATATGTTTATACATATTGGGCAGGGTCAATGCATTTTGTGTCAAAATTAAGTTCATCATCCTTCAAAATCCTTCGAGAAACGCTCACATCAATTTAGCTTTGATTGGCCTGCTGCTTTTCTTTTCAGAGAAGATGGATTAAAATTGAGATAACGAGAGATTATATAGTGCTTAAATAAATTATCCCTTTTTCATCCCTTTCGACATTTCATTAAAACCTATTTTATAGCTATAAAAGTAAAATAAACTACAATTCAAGAAGTATTTATCTTTCTCGCATATGATACGCTATCCATATTAATAATTGTCACATCGGAAACACACAATTGTCAATCTCAATACTTATAGTTTTAAACTCATGATCTGAATTAGTTTCCAATTATGTATCCATTATTGTATCCCGAAAATGATTGAATCATCTTTATGCAAAGATACATAATATCATACATTAGATAATTATTTAAAAAAAAATATATATCCAAGTGCCAGATTTTGGCCGCACCTTTCCTCATTTTGAGGTTTCCTTATAATTAAAATATAACACTTGAAAGAGTAACGCGAGCTGAAACTTCACCACGAAGGGCCTCCATGTATTAAGCCCTCCCTCCCGTTCTTTAATCACTTCCTTTTGCTTGCGGGGTGAGCTACACTATACGAAAACAGAGGAGTCTGATAATGTTGTCTCATTTGTTCACACGTCGTTTAGGTGCAAAATGGATCTCTCTGCTTACCTTTGGCGAGTGGTGACAATATGAACTATTGCAAGGTGAGGTCAATGGATTCATTTTGGTTAAGACGGTGTAGATAGAGTCTATCTTAAGCCTATTTATTGGCCAATGCCCATATGGTTACTAAGTTTTTTGTTGTTGTTACAATGTTTTTTACTTTTTCATATAGTGAATTTACGAATAATGAAGGGTTATTGAAAAATATCACTTTTTAACAGCTTTCACCTTGGATCTGCATATAGATTAGCTCATGCATGAATACCACATAACTTAAACAAAATCGATTGCCGTTTTTTTAATCATTTTTTTTCTAGAAAAAAAAAACAAACATATTTTTATATGTTGATTAGTTTGCCAGGAATGCAATTGATCGAAAATCTTACTTTGTTTACATTCGTATGTGTCACAGTTATTAGGGATATGACCATATTTATAAGAATCGGTTTGTTTGAGATATATTCGAAAAGCAAATACTTGTTTTCGAATATTATAATAATCATGCTGAGTGGATCACAAGAGTTGTATACAATAAAATATACATATTTTAAACGAACAGATGAACATTAATTACG
This sequence comes from Hydroides elegans, assembly GCA_001703475.1. Taxonomy (NCBI): domain Eukaryota; kingdom Metazoa; phylum Annelida; class Polychaeta; order Sabellida; family Serpulidae; genus Hydroides; species Hydroides elegans. The sequence goes on from LQRL01084640.1 coordinate 10,349, forward strand.
ATTGTTGATAAAAGTTTTCACAGAGAATCTCTATTAGAAGATGAGAAAAAAACTAAATTCAGTGTTTACCAGAGTATTTCCTTGATTTATCACAAATTTATTACCAGACATGGCACTGGCGTCGGTAATATTGAAATAATAATTAATTTTGATTTAAAACCATGATAATAACACCGCGCCCTGCAGTTACGTCTCATTTTGCCTTTTAAGTAGCAGTACCTGTTTGTAGCTGCTCTTTTTATGCAATTTGCTGTCATCATATCAAGTTTGCAATGGGCGTTTAGATAAAACGTTAGTTTCCATTGTAGTAAACATAATAATGGGTCCGTAATGTAAGTTGACAGTTCTCATATTTGCCTTCATTTCTCGGTAGAAGAACAAAAATATGCAGAAAACACAACTAAGCCGCCATAAAGGAAGAGTGAATGTGCTTTGAGGGTGTTGTTGGTCTTAAAGGTTTTCGAAATGAATTTAATCCGCATTCGTTTTTTTTGCTGTTGAATAGAAACATACATCATGAGTTTCAAAATGTGTACAAAGCTACAGTGGCGCGCACTCCCAACTTCTCGAGACAAACGCTAAACGCTAACCGTTAAGCGCACAAACGCTAAACGCTAAACCCTTAAACGCTAAACGTTACACGCAAAACGCTAAACGTTAAACGCTAAACGTTAAGCCGTAGCCACCCACATGTGTGAAGGGTATATAAAGGACATCATTATGAGTGCTTATCTTAATTTCTTATATGCCCTTTCATCAAACGCTAAACGCTAAACGTTAAACGCTAAACGCTAAACGTTAAACACTATATTCTGATCTTGCATACCATTAAACGTTAAACGCTAAACACTAAACGTTAGTGAAATCGAGAAGTTAAGCCTGCGCGCCACTGTACATGTAGGTGTGAAAAACCTAAGGTTTCAGGCAAACATAAAAAACACAATTAATGATATGGAGGACGGGTATTCCAACCTTATCATATTATATGGAAACAATTGTACCCTTAGCCCCATAGCAGTTTTTCCCCATAGATTTTCATCAAATTATTTGACGATTTTGATTTATTATTTGTTTATATTTATACCCGGTGCTTGAACACATGAGCAAAAATAGGTTGGCTGACGCAGGATAGACAATGCCAGGGTTAATTTAAGTCGCGATCGTGAAAGAAGCAGCCTTTAGGTAAAGAGATAAGAATGGCTTAACTAGCTCTCGTTACTATAAATACTATTAATTGAATTTGTCTCCCCGTGTCTCCGCTTTCTAGAGTTACCTACTAATGGACGGAGGAAGGTTAGTTGATCTTAAAACTTGGAGCCATGGGCGCTTATCCACCCGAAAAGCTGCGTAACTGTAACATCACCTTTTTCACGATTCAAATTTGTGCAGGCCGTTTTGTTGCAGATATAGTATTGAAAGCGTACAAAAACGCTCTTAAGCGACACTATACGTTACTGTTCAAGTATTACGGAAATAATTATTTCAAATTTGATTAGAAAACATTACTTATTCATTTCTGTAGCTTGACCAGCAGGCTGGGATCAGGCTGATGGGTAACAAATGTGGTTAGGGAACAGCTCACCAACTTAAGTCAGAAAAGAATAACATTTTCATATGTTGTATATAAAAAACAATTATATAATATTATCTATAATTTACAGCTCTAGCGTTTATAACAGTCCTAAGGGCCTGGCCACATTGGAAGCTTTTTCTTGCTTTTATTTCATAACAAACATGTCTTTCAATGTATTCCTTGTGGGAAGCTCAAAAAGCTGTAAAAAGCTACCTTACTGCTTGTTGGTTTTGGTTTCCCATAAGGAATACATTGGAAGAAAGGTTTGTTACGAAATAAAAGCCAGAAAAAGCTTTCAATGTAGCCAGGCCCTAATGGTCTTGGGCAACTCTGGTAAATTAAGGAAATTATATATCGAATTAAAACGAGTAGTACAAATTCAACATCTGAACAGCATTTAGTCATAATGGACAATACCTAGAAATGGCTTCTCCAATTTAAAAGACAAACCCTCACTATCAATATGGATTTAGATATGTTTTTGTTTTATCACCAACCAATTTGAGTTTGTAATTAATTACGATTCAGATGAAAATGAAACCTGATTAGGCTCATCATAGGTAGAATTCTATTTGATTCCATTCTCAGTATAAGAAGGTGCCTTGTTTTAAAGAAATAAAAAAATGGAAAACATATTAATTATGCCTCCCGAAATCATGACAATACCATGGTGTCGATTAATATCTAAATTTGGTTTTGTGATATTGAAAGTTGTTTTGTTAGAAGATTCCATCGGATTTTCGGACAAAATCAGCACTTTTTTGAGTTGGATTATTTTTGTACGTTTTATCATTAGATTTGTTCAGCTGGAATATTGACATATAGGTACATTGGCCATTTAACTATTTGATTTAGTAATATCATTAGAAACTATAGGATAGTTATTGAGCAATTAGTCGCCAAAAAATGTAGGTAGCAAAATTGGGCCAATCAGATATTCGGACAGAATTTTAAAAATATTTTTATATGCTTACAAATGCAGACTTAGCCCTTTAATTATCACTTCTAAATTTGAAAAGTGATTCAAACTGAATATTAAGCCTTTTAA
>LQRL01084664.1:18969-29109 GCA_001703475.1 Hydroides elegans
AATTAAGGAATCTGTAAGAAATAAGTAATAGTTTAGGAATAATTTCCAGATTTCAATAATTTCCAGACCTCAAAAAGTTGCTGGTCCAGCTGAAAGGTTATTGGTCCCAGGCCAGCGGTCCGGCATTAAGCGCGAACACTAGATAATTAAAGATATTTCATAAAGAAAACAGGGAGACAGTTTCGAATTCAAGTTTCGATTTAGAATTAATTTTCCCTTAATTTACACCTTATCCAAGGTTGGAACTGGCCCAATTCAACAAGTATTTAACAACAGACCGTACCTATATTTAGTTAATATCCGAGGGACGATGGCGCAAATCAAAACTTAAATAAATGTTTCATTATGCGAGCGCCGAAGGCGCGAGCGAAAAATTTTGAGAAATTGTGAAAAAAATATATGCTATAAATAAAATTGTAGAATTCGTTATAACTTTTTGCATCAGTAACTCAATGACCAACTGAACCATTAACAGACCCCCCCCCCCCTCAGTATGCATTTCGAGATCTCAACGGATTCGCATTGATCTCGGAGACCATCAATTTGAAGCCCAAAAAAGCGGAAACAGCGGAAAAAGCGGAAATTTCTCATGTCTGTTAATAAACAGTTTTGTCATTGTCAACGCAAACATTATTTGCTTAATATCATTCAGCATATTCATTTGGGGTCATCAAAGATCACGTCTTGTAAGATAAGACTGTCAAATGATGGATTTCATACAAAAGCCCTATAAGGGGCTTTATTCACGGAATTCTACCTAGAGAAAAATATCCAGATCGATATATCATGCACAAAAGAAATAAGATCACTCTATGTGCGAAACACTTTATTGGTAAAAAACGAAAACAGATCAATATTAAGATCAAAATGTCTCTAATTCGTTTGATAAGAGGTGTTGAAGTACGAAAATATCATTTCTTCATACAAAAATGACGTCAATATTTGTAATCACACATTTAAAAGATAAGACTGCATGATCATCAAATGACCGATATAAACTCAAAATCATATATTGCATGAAAACAGTGTTTATCATTTATCAATCTACAATAATACTAATCCACTCAAAAGTTATATTGCGCGTAAAATCAGTTTGTTTATTTCGCTTACAATAACATAGTTGAGGGTTGATCTTGGCTCTATTTCTGTTGTTATTCCCAACTTTTTCCTCACATTCCAACAAAGGGGGGCCGTACTTAATTTGCACTCTTGACTCAATGATCTCATAATCGTTATTATATTACTACTCACAATTCAGGATTTTTACATGCGTCGCTTTTACTAATCCATTGTTATTTGGCACTTGACTACAATTGCGTGTCAAAAATTACCAGACATACAGGCGTCATAGAAGAAAGAAACGAACCGCATGTTCCTCTAAATCTACGAAATCATCTCTAAATCTTTGAAACGATGATGGAACTAAATAAGTGCATACGATGGATGAGTAAATCAGCACCAAGTCAGTTAATATACCGAGAAATTAGGATTTAAAGGGAAGGAATAGAGCGAAGATAACAAGTTGTACATTTGGCAAATGTTTTGCATAAGTAAGACACAATTTTATTGGTAAACTGTAGTGTCGAAATGGTAACGATAAATAAAGGATACGACATAAAACTTTTTTTCAAAAGACATGGGTCCTTCGGTACCTTCTTTGTCACGAAAACTCGATATGTCATTGACCAAGGCTAATGAAATTCACGTTTTTTGTTTTATATAAAATCAGTATTATTTAACCTGAAACTAAAGAGAGTGAACAAAACATTCAAAAACACAAAAATGTAAAAATATTGCAACTGTTCAAATGCAAATGCTATTGAATGAATTTCACAAGTGTTCTTGAAGGTTGTATACATTTTCCTATTTTAAATGTGATCTGTTTTCCTAGCTCCCTTCTCCCAACCCATCCCTTTTCTCAAATAAGAGATACATGTAAATCCCTACCTTTTGGCCCATTTGCAGGATGGAGATCGGGAAGCTTGGGTCTGGTTTGGAACTGAGCCACAGTCTGAATTGAGGATCCACATCCGCGCCCGGCTTTTGGAAACTGTTAATATTCAGAACGGGGTGTTAACTTGTATAATGATATACAATTGGAATCTACATTAATGTAGACAAGATAATCGGTAAAAATAGGTGAATTATATATTTTAGGATAAAGATTTTTGTAAAGAAAAACAATCATTTTCAAAGATTCTTTTCTTACACCAAAATGACACTGTTTCGTAACAGAAAGCTTTTTTTTCCGGATAGGATTTCAATCTAACATTGCTCTATATCAGTCACAATCAGATAAATACGAGTTCTTAAAGTCAATATGCAATTAAATTTACAAGACAATATCTTTCAAAGACTTAACACTAATCTAGTTGCTTAATCACCCAAGAACAGAATGATTAATATACAAATTATACATTGTACATTGTACAATGAAATCCATTAATTCCAAAACATTTTACCTTTCCACAATCGTCTGCAATCTCGGCATCCAACTCGCCGCAAGATGGCAGTTTTGCAAAAAGATCCATCTTCCTTTAAGGATCTGTGCCTTTGATATAAGATCTTCGGCTTTGGGCCCTTGGCCACGACCAAGGGAGATCATGTCTAAATGCAGCGTGCTCCCGCGTAGCTCTTTGGCGAAGCGTTGAAGTTGGGCACCTGGATCGGAGCCTTGCGGAAAATATAAATATCAAACCTTAAAGTAAAAAAACCTTATAGCTCTTTGGGTGACGAAATTATCTGCGATCTTTTTGTTTGCTAACATATGCAGAAATTGCCATCATCCGGTAAGAATAGAGTGATTTTAGACCGAAAGACTCTTAAAAATATAGAGACAATAAATAAAATACACATTCAATCTGGTACAAATGAATTTTGAATTACGATTTAATATATCGTCTAGATAGTATTTACTCTTTAACACTGTTACCAATAATTGAGTATCAGAACTCAAAAACATTTCATGTGATTTTACGATGCGTAATTCATCAATGATCAAGCTTTACAAGATGATATTTTAACTGTCACTTTCCAAATTCACATCGACACAAAACATGTAAAATGTTACATACCAGGCGACAGAATGAAAATCAGCGGCGTCTTCGCATCCGACTTCTCAAAGATTTCATTCAGATCGGCCGCTCCGAAGTTGACGAACTTGGGTCCCATTTGTTCTTCAACAAAGACTCTTACGGAAGCGGTGAGACTCATTGGTTTAAGCACTTTGATGAGAATGAGACGTTGGAATTCGGTGAGGTGCTCCCAGTGGAAAGTGACCAACTCCTCTGGTTTTGGACCTGTTAAAGTTGGAGCAAAGGGGAATACGATTGTATATGAGTTTAATTAGACGTTTTGAATGAAAGATGGTTTAACAATTAAATCGTTAGGTTATCTTAAAAAGTGTGAAAACTAAATATTAATTCCTCCCAACTGTCTTCTTTGGAACCAGTCATAATCGAGTGATCGACGTGGCCAATCGAATACTCGTGTTACTTAAAGATAATGATTGACGCCTTTGGTTCATGAATACCTAATACATCAATAGATATATGTAAAGCTTCTAGATCCACAAATTAACATATAAATAAATAAATAAATAACTGTAATTTTAACTCACCTTCAAGATACGGATCCACATCAAACGTGCTCTTCATCAAATGATAGGGCGCCGCATCCTCAATGAAGACCTTCCATTGTTGTGGACAGTTCAGAATACTTCGCGTCAACTTCTCAAACGTATCAAACGTGGCTTCCAAATGTTGACATTGGGACCACATTGAGTCGGTCACCCAGCGGGGTTTAGGTGGGAGGGGCTTGTTGACGTATTCGAGACGTTGCATTGGGGATAGGCCTGGAAATGCGGGAAAATTGTGATACATGTATGTTCTACGATATGGAGTATCTTACCCGTTATTTGGATTCGATCGTATTAGTTCAATGAAGAAAATAAACCATGATTTGTCACCTGTGAGGATCTATTCTTACCATTCTGACATTTTGGGCGCATGTAAAAATCACTTCAAAATGTCAGTTTGTTCGGTCGTCATCAAAATGAAGTGATGATCTATGAATATATCTTTTCAAATCTAAACTTAAGTCCTTTACATGTCTCAAAACGTCTTTTAAGTCTTTAAATAATAATGGTTGCATACCATCATAGTTCTTCTTCTGTTCGTCGGTCATCATACTCGCCATGATACTGCCCTGAAGGAAAACCATCCACTCGATGTCTTCAATTAGGGACAGGTCCTCGCGGTGATATTGTGCGTTCGCCCTGTAGTAATAATTAATTAGAATTAATTTGTATATGAATAGAGGATATGCTTTTAAGTTATAGTACCTGGTTAGCTGCACGTTGATCGAGTGGTAGAAATCAGTTTGAGTAAACCGAAATATACAGCGATTTGCGAATAGATTCATGACTCATCCTCGTTTTAATACATATACGTGTATAATATGAAAGACTTGATTACTTTCAGAAAAGCAAAGTTTTCTATCTTAGAACCACATCAATGTTTTGCAAATATGCAATATTTACGTTTTATTTATGTCGACAAAAAGTTCGTTAATAATATACGTGTACGTGAAAATTGAAATTATTAAATTCAGTTGTTTGCAAACACGCAACTACACAATTACGTACCTCATAATGGCCGAGCATAGCATGAAACTGAAGATGAGTTGATGGTTTGCAAACAGCGCCACGGACACAACTCGGTAAATGCTCGATGTCAAACTGAAACAAAATACCAATTGGTTATGCACGATTGGTTAAATTCCGAAATCACTGATAGAAAATCCTTCGAAAAACACAAGCTATGTAGATTTCTACACGAAAAAATATGCGCAAGAGTTCCTGAAATGACATGTTTTATTATGCAGGACATTTTCGATGTATCTCCCTTATTATGAAACGAATTTATAGAAATCATTCCTCTAAAGTAGCGTTTCTATCTTAAATATTTCTATTTCTCACTTATTTTTCAAACCCTATTTGAATGCTTCTCAAAACACCCTTTCTTATAATCTATTTCAAATACATAATATATAATAAATGCACTCACTTATTAATCATTCTCTTCATATGCGCCTGCAGCTCCACCATATCCGTCTGACTCGACAGCCCGCTCAATCCGGTCGCCCCGGATGTTCCGGAAATGGCCGAATCGATGCGGTCGGATTTCTTCGGCGCCAACGAGGCGGGCGGCCCAGCCATCGGAGGGAGGCCATTGGCGGGGCTGGAGGACCGAGGGCTTGTACTATTGCGGCGACTGCTGCGGCGGGCGCTTAAGCGGGGGCTCGATCTGTAATAGAAATGATAAACACATACATGTATATTCAAAATGTATAGTTTGGCCTTTAAGCTTTTTGTTGTTGTAGGGCGAGTCAAGTTATATGAATAAGAGTCTATACCAAATTGACACTAGATTTACTGTTATAAACTGTATATAAGACATGCGTGATTTTGCTATGGAATTGCATACGGTGATACCACACTGATTATGATATTTTGGACCCTATTGCACATCTCAATTGAGTAATAGGAACCATCAAATAATCTGTCGACATCTTTTATGGGCTACACACACCAAGTTTTCCTTCATCGCTTCAAAAGCTCGCTAGCGTTCAATACCCAACCCGTCCTTGCACCGGGTCATAAAGTGTTTAGGTCCATTACCAAAGACTCTTATGGATAGCTAGTTCTAACTCAATACACCTGGCATTTTATATACCTGGCAGCCGTCGACGTAGTATCGGCACTGGATATGCAGTTGATGAACATGCCCTGGAACCACTCGAGGCTGAACTGGTACATGACGTCAACTTGGGACAGATCAGCCAGCACGAAATAGAGCACAGCCCCACGAATGGCCACCTGTGAATCAAAGGGTTTTCAATACATGTTTATAATATACATGGTATATCTAATTGTAATTTTTAAATATAATTTGGTTAAACTGAACTGGTACGTGTGGCTCACTTGATCATATGACCACGAATAGCCACCTGCAAAGGTGGAGCTGGCCATACAAATATTTATTGCAAGCCAATATCAAGTTTCAAATTATTGTATGATTTCCCACTGTTTTTGTTTCATTCAAACAACCATTAAAATCATTACTAACCGGCAAGTATCTCTTCCTGGCCACATTGAGTTTCTTTTCTGTAATCTCTGATTGGTGGATGCGCTGTTTGATCTCGGCCGCCATGTCCTTACTCTTCTCCAGAGTCTGGATCAAGTCCTGGTCATCCAGAATGTGGCCTGAAAATGAAGCGGGTTTTATTTGAATAGTATATGAAATGATGAGCGTTGATTCACAACACGACCAGAACCGAAACCATAAACAACCCACACCTGAGCACCTTTGAGAGTCTTCAACGACGGATATACATGTAAGGTTGAACATATGCAAGAATACAAGTATTTTTGGATTTCAAAACTTAGCAAATATTGTTCTTGCTGCTTTGGGGGTAAACAGCGTCCAGCAAGTGTGAAGATGGGCATGTAAAAGAAAGTGTAATCATTTGCATGTTCCATTACAGTTAAACTAGTGCATCTATCATCGAGGTAGATTCTATAAATTAACCTTACCTTGTGCTTTCTGCAGCAGACTAAGCGTCTTGTTCTCAAGATCGATGACAACTTGTTGGTCATTAGCGATGCTGTCCAAGAGCTGGGTGCGCTCGTTCTCTAGTTGAGGTCGCTCCTAGAAAAAAAAAAAAAATTATATGCAATTTTTTTTAAAACCACTATACTGGAAAATTTTAATTTTAATTTGTTCATTATATGAGCGATGGCATGCGAACTTCTATGAAAACCTCTAATCCTGAGTTGCGTGGAAAATTTGCTAACAACTTCATCAGATCGGAGCACTGCGATATTATCTTCCGTCCATATTAACAATCCATGTGTGTTGTACAGGTATGTATGTTGATAAAGCACGGTAGTGCATTGTATATGATTAACACATTATTTTCTATACATAAAGTTTCTCCCTATAAAATGTAATGGATGGCTTTATAAATGGCAAGCTAACACTGACCTGTCTGACAACACTGGACAGAAGCTGTTCCTGCAGGCCATCAAATGTGACGGTGAAGTTGATGATGGTCACCTGGATGCAGATACCTGGCAGGTAGTGGGGTGTGCTCAGGTTGGTTGCCAGGTATAATCTGTTTGATAAAAAAGTATTATTGAAGGGTAATCTAAATTTGGTTTTTATAAACACTATTTAGTGAACATAAAATAAGTATGATGTTTTCAAACCATAACTGTAAAAAGTAAACAATTTATATTTTTTGCATTACAAAGACCGAAGTTGTATATTTGTAACCATGAAATGAAAACTTCCTCATTACATATGCTAGACATAGAAAATATATATCAAACGAAATGCAATGATTGGGATGTGAGGATTATCTAACAGTAGTGTGTTAAAAGTCTGTCTGGCATCGAAGGTTAAAAGTAATATGATGAATGGCGCCTATGCTTACCTGTAATTGTCATTGTACTCAATCTCCGTATCCCCCAGCTTGATGACATTATGCCCACTTCTAATCAGGATTTCCTGATGCAGAATCGTATTCAGGGACGGATCCAAACTTTCTCCACATTCCTTGAGAAGGACAGGTTCACCCACACGGATCGCTCGTTCCATTGTACGCATGAAGTGGGGGTCGAAGGCGGAGACTTCCTTGAGTTTGGTGCCTTCCATTTCTTTGATCCATCTAAAGGATTACCGGTTTACATGTATAAATTTAAGGTTTAAGATAGACGATATCAATTTGTCAGATCGTCACAACATGACCGAAATGATGTAGACATACGACTTGGCCCAACATAATAATAAACAGCATTTTGTACAAAAATCTATCATTAATACAAAGAGTTGTCAACATTTGTAACATTATTTAACATTTTGCCTCTCTAAAAATATATTTCTCTACTGTATGAATTCTCTAAAGTATAAAAACGAATTAGGCATGAACCAATTCATATATCAAGTTCAGTAAATGTAATAAATTTATAAAATATGTTTATGTTTATCTTGAAATATCAATGTACTAGTAAATCTAGGCATTCAGATATATTATATGTATTTGACCACACTCACCTTGACCCCTGCCCCTGCGGATCAATCAATAACGGCCACTTCCGGCCATGCTTCACTATAATAGCATTCTCAATCGAATGATTATCCTGCGGCAGTCCCTCCGTGTGCCACTTGAGAATCTGCGCCGGTCCAACTAGATTCTTAAAATCATACTTCTTGGCCACTGGAATCTCCTTTTCGCGGCATAACTTCATCCATTGTTGGAACAAGTCCTTGCGGTATTTAATTGTAAACGCGCCTAGATATGCCACGGTACTGGCGGAAACCAGCGTATCCCCGACGAGACCTTTCAGTTTAAAATCCAGCGATTCCACACTTTCCCGCCAACGGACTTTCTCGCCAGATAACGCGGCAATGAGAAGTGACGCCATTTGCAGACGATTCTTGGTGCGTTCCTTACGATTCTTCAATTCTTCTCGCTGGTTCACACTATCTTGGTACTGCTGTTGCAGCATCTGTAAATGACCTTGAATCTTTCTTAGACTTTCTTGTTTCTTCGCCAAGTTACTCTGTGCGATTCCTAATGCTTCTTTTGCTTCATCCACTTTACGTTGTTTTGGTTTCGCCATTTTGATAACCTCGTGGTAATGCTCCATCGCGAGCACCCATTGGCACATGGATTTGCAAGCAGACGACACTGAGCCGACCGTTTCCGGATTGAAATCGGGATGTTTCGTGTATTTCCGGAGCTTGACGAATGTCTTATCTGGCACGCTGTTTTTATCGAAATCGAACAAGCCCTGCAGGAAGTTTGGATCACCAAGTACCTGTTTTGAAAAAAAAAAAACAAACAAACATACAAATAAAAAATATGATGAAATGAATTGATCATGTGTTAGCAGAATGTTCTGTATGATTGTAATTATTTTGCTGGTTATATGTTGAATTCGTCTACAAGCCATGTGTACACACTAAATGTGAAACGGAAAATAATGTTTTGATCATTTCAATAGAAAGAGATGAGATAGTTTGTGATAATTTGCAAACAGATCGTTCTGCATGTTTGTACTTTATTTGCTTGTTATATGCTTAACTACTTGTGAAAAAAAAATATGAAAGAAAAAATCACCTGTTTTGCAGTCGCCCAATCCGGTTTCGTCCCCAACAACGTACACACCGCCGACATGACCAACGTCACAAGCGCCGGCGGCCTCAGGAACACCCTCAACTCGGATATATCCTTCTTATTCAGCGTATTCAGCGAATCAATCGCGAGCTGAATCGCCGGAATAACACTTGCTAAATCGGCTTGGCATTCGTCCGCGTAATCTTGGACTACTTTGGTTTCTTTTTGCATTACTGCTTCTTCGGCTTCAACGATTTCTCGTACTTGGTCCACGGCGGCTTGGTCTTTTTCGAGTTGGCCGAGGAGCACTTCGGTGTCCTGTTGATAAATATTTTAGGTTATTTCAATGTTCCATTACTTTTCTTAAGTTATAATTGTTGTAGCCAAGAAAAGTGATCTGATTGTCAACAGATACGAAGTAAACACAACCTCTGATAAATATATCTAGTTGGCGATTTTATAATCAACAAGATAAAAATAATGACCAAATACCCAAAAACAGACCTAATTTTATATGAGATTTTACAAATATTTCATGCTTTCACTCAAGCTTATATACCAGGCACATCAATAATTGATTTATTTTTTAGATACGGGAACTTTTCATAAAAATACAGAACATCCTAAATAGAATGGCTCACCTTGGCTTTCTCTTCTATCTTAGGTCCTAGGGCAACAAGCTCCTCTTGCATGACGCCGACGAGATTCTCGGCTTCTGACAGCTTATCGAGACCTCCAGTTAGTCGATCCCTGAAAATAATCGTTTTTTACTTGACAACTTTATCCAACATGTAGTAGACTTTGTATTTCACTTCAGATATAATGGAGAGAGAGAAAACATATACTGTATGTAAAAAGTATGACAGAGAAAGAGAGAGAGAGAGAGAGAGAGAGAGAGAGAGGGAGAGAGAGAGAGAGAGAGAGAGAGAGAGAGAGAGAGAGAGAGGGAGAGAAAGA
>LQRL01084664.1:29293-39957 GCA_001703475.1 Hydroides elegans
TTAATTTTATCTAACACATTCAAGAAGAAGATCACGCATTATTAATAAATGTCTGTTTGTTTTAATTTTGAAGTACTATAAACAGAAATAACCGTGAACTATTTAAGTGGTTCAAGTCACGCTGGTTTCATACCTGTTGTCCATTACGTTGCCCTTCTGTTCCCTCAACATTCTTGAGAACAGCCTTATCAACTCCATGTAGCTACTGGGCGTCACATAATAGTGGCGTCGCATTTCTTCCCAGTAACGTTTGTTAAGGGCGTGGATAGAGTCGTGAATATCGGCGCAGGCGTCGGCAACACGCACTTTCAGCTCCTGTTCAAAATTGATTATCAAAATTTAAATATCAATTTTCATATTAATTAATTAAATTTGAAAATAAAGAGGCAAAACGAGATAAACGGGAAATTACACTCGAGACATAAGGGTCGATTTCACAGCCGAAGTCTAGAGTAAGCAATGTTTCAATAAACGGGAAGCTGGCTAGACTAAGTTTATGAAATCGGTCCTCATGATCAAAACACCTTGTTCATCTTCTACAAGATACCCATTTTGTACCTATATACATGTACATGTGTTTCGCTCTAACACTCACCGGCAAATCCGCCTCCTTCTCACTCACAAACGCCGCATTCTGGAAGTACACATTGGCCACGGACAACATGGCCTCCCTGCTCCACTCGACAAACCAATCAATCGTACAGCAATTGATCAGAGATGGGTTCATGCGACATCGCTGGCGGAACTTGGTGCCCGCAGGGCTCATGGCTAACACGATGTGCATGTTCTTCTGCACTCTCTGTTCGGTTAAAGGGAATTGGGATTATGGAAAGTGTTGAAATCAATGGCCAACCATGTAGGCTTTATACCTGTACATGTATGTTGTTTAACGAACAATGTCAAAACTCTAAAGACTGAGGGTATATCACTTACTGAGTGAGTGTGTTTATATCTGATTCTGGCATATGACTACATTCTGTATCCCCGTATTCTTTTTAGAAGCAACTCTAACCGGTTAGGGTTGGGTTACCCTGATCTAAAAAGAACACCTGGTATAAATTAAGAGTAATCCGGTTGTTAACCGAAAAAGTTGCTCTAAAAAGAATTGGTTAACCGAAAAAAAGTTGTTCCAACTCTAACCGGTTTGATCTAAAAAGAATACGGGGTATCTGTTCCTTTATATCAAAATGTCATAAACAAGGCTACATGTAGGCCTACGGACAGTGTAATAATCTAATCCCTCATTCAGACTTAAGCATACATATATTTGAGATAACATGTAAATTGAAGCTTACCTGAATGAAAAACTGGTACACGGCCTGCCTCGTATCCGGAATGGAATTCTCCGACGCAGCCGGCTTGAGATCCATCACAATTCCATCGGTTTCTTCGTTGTCGAACAGATCGGGTACTTCGCCCGAGTTCAAGATGCAGTTGATGTCCTCTAAGAAAACTTCCTGAAAATATTTTTTAAAACATTTATTAAGATTTTACTCATTTATTAATTTTTGTTATTTAAGCTGAGGTTTGAGATCGATAACGATTCGATCTGTCTCTTCGTTGTCGAACAGATCCTGAACTTCGCCTGAGTTGAGGATGCAGTTGATGTCTTCTAAGAAGACCTCCTGGAAATGTTAAGTATAGACCTAGCATTCTGACAAAACTAAAATTATAAATCTTCATCTTTGTAAATTATGCTGGATCACAAATTGGTTATTTAATATATTTTACATATATTTTTGTTCCAAATGACTTGGCGGTAACGCCCATCTATTAGAATATAAATTTGGAAGAGTCATCTCAAACCCAAGACACTTCAAAACACGCAGCTAAATGTATTTAGATATATAGTTTGTTTGTATAGAAAAATATATATACATATGTACATGTATATCTCACCTTGACAATATCGCCATCCGTCAACAGAAACACCGTCTTGATATTCTTCACCCCAGCCTTATAGCACACCTTCTTCAAATCCTCCCTAAAACTCTCCATGTTATACCCGCGCGTCAAAGTCAAGCGGAACAACTGGCAACCAGCGATATACGACGCTAATTGCACGGCGGTCTGTTTTCCGGTTCCGTCCAGGCCAACCAGGAGCATGTGGCCGCCGGGTTGACGGAAAACGCGCGCGGCCCGCAATATGTGTTCCACGGCCTCGTTGAAGAAGACCAGCTGGGGAGCCTGCATAGGTTTAGAGGAGTGAAACATATTATAATGATTGTTTTATGGTCAATCGTCTTAAAAATTTAAACTGATCTGAGCGAGTGAAATCGGCTTCCCGATTTGAGTAATCACTCAATGTTACAATACTAATTTGTACCTTTTACACCACGTCAAATGTTTTCATTGGCCTTTAGTTTACCCCGAGATAAGTGTGAGGTCTTATCTGTTATTGTTTATTTAACACAAACACACTTGTCATTGCTGTGTCTACCATTTGCGTTTTTTTTTTTTGCGATAATCAAAACACATTTCACGATAAATGTATTGCGATATATCGTGAAATATCGCATAATATCGAGGTATTTTTCACGACATATCGCGATAAGATTTTGGCGTTAACGCGGCCTCCCTCTGTACATGTATTTATAAGGAGTTCAATCTAGAATATTACCTGGCTATTGCCCATTTGTTGTTGCATGTAGAACTCCTCCAACACAGTATTCAGTTTATTTCTATCATTGATTGGTTTATACAGCCGTTCAGTGCCGCCAACAGAGTCGTCTGCATCGAGGAAATCGCCAAAGTGGATCGGTCGGTTGGTCATCAGGTCTTCCGCCGTCCATTTTACCTAAAATATTTTATGAAGATTGCTTTAAAAGGTGTCTATAGGGATAAATACAGTGGGCCAATTTCACAACCTACGCCTAGATCAGGTTCCCGTTTTTAATAAACTTGAAGCCTGGTCTAGGCCTAGACTGTGAAATAGATAATATAATATCAGGTATTTATCAGAAAGATAAGCGTATTTTGTAGCAGAAATATTGAAGCGTTATATATTTTTTTGTTTATTGCACCATAGCCTCGTTTTGATTGCGTTTTAAGAATCGCGAAAAATAGTTACAAACATTTTTTTCAAAGTTACACTTACAACATTCGATCGAGAATGAAAATCTTATGATTAATCGGATAGATAATTAAGTGAAATTGGAATGAAGCAGTGTCTTCAACGGAAATACCAGTATCCTGAAAAGAACTGTATGCGGTGATATAAATTCGTGCGCTTATTTTGATCGTGTAATTCTGAAATATTATGTGAATAATAAATAAGATGGCAACCGAAGAAACAAAATTCAAATGCAAACGAAATGATACATGAATATCATGTGATTTTAGTCGTAAAAAATAATACCATTACCAGGTTCCAACATGTATAGCATTTCAATTCAAATTCTCATCAGAATATAGACATATGTCTCCAATGTTAATATTCAAAACGAAATAATGTTGAAATTATTTTGGTTAAGTTTCATAGAATAGAAGTTTTATCGAAACACACCGCAATATCCGTATTCATATTAATATTATTCACTCGTTACCTTTAAATGCTAAAATATAAATGAAAATTCAGAATATTGAAATTCAAGAAAAGGCTATCCAGGAACCAAGAAAATGATGTATCACTATTAGACTTATTGAGAACCAGCATTATGTAATTTGTGGTTCGCTTCTCAATCAATACAACTATAAAGCTTTTAAACTAGATCCATTCATGGATTTCACAATGACGTCAAATTTGCTAAGATTTTCTTATAAACTGTCTACTACTGTAAGCGATTTTCTATCTAAGGAGGGGGACATCCACTCCGCATAAACTCCATTTTCCATAAATAATCTACATGTAGGTGTACTCTATGATACTCTACCGACCAAAACGGCCATGTGTTATTATTCTGCTTCTTACCATATTTTTATTGATAGCATAGTCTTTCGGCTTATCATTTGAAACATAAATATTGAAAGATACATATCCAGCGAAAGAATATTTAAACATAAAATACAACAACAAACAAGAAATTTCATGTCTATATATTATAAATATTTAAACTTTAAAACAAGTTCTTCGTTCAAAAATGAATTATTGAAGTCCCGTTTCAGTGAACTCCCATCGCGTTTCACATGGTAAAACCTTGACTACCACTTTTAAACTGTAAATTATTCAAATAATATCTATTCTTTAAAAATTTAATATTTAAATTCACGCGGAGCAATCCCTCAAAAAGTTATCAATTCCATCTACCATAAGGCATACGCCGCCCCTCCATACCATAAAGTTAAACTCCCAACGAACTTAATGAAGTTCTTACAATTATTGTCAACATATATGTCTCTAGCACGGACATCACTTTTCATTACCCGGCCTGAATAAATATGTACTTTAAAGGATATCACAGTAACTTACAGGTAAAATCAATATATTCCTATTCTCATGGCAACATTATCAATAGAATCTACCTTGAAGTAGTCATGCAGGTTATCCGCAAGCATCTGGAAGAAGGCCAGTCGGTCTTCGCTGTCAACCAGTCTGTCATGAAACACACGTGTCGCCTCATGGGCGTACAACTGAGCACAATTATCCGTGTTCACCATGACTGACTCGTCAGCTTGGGTCAGGCCGCTGATCACCTACGAATTTAGGATTGAATAGATGGTGAAATTATGCGACCACGTCATAAAGTGTGATCTCGCCACCAAAATAGAAGCCGATCGAATAATCGGCTAGAATTCTTTACCTTCTCAGCCTCCCCAACAAATTTTTAAACTTACCTTACCAATCTAAGCATCAGCTTAACACTTATTCAATCGAAAAGACAATACTTATTGTACTCATTTTGCTTATTTTTCATCGAAGACTTTATGGTTTTCTTGGTGTTTTCCAACAAAATTACATGCAGTTAAACGTTTAGTGACCATAATCCAGCATAAGTCTATGAATTGGAAAAATAAAATTTCGTGTGTAAACGTTTTCTTAATTCATATTCCTCTATCACATAATAAAACACAAACCTGTGACAAATCCCTGCAGTTGAACGTATAGTGACTCTTGGCCGGCGTTGGTCTCATAGACGCGCACATCTTATAGTAGATTCCAATCGCCGCAGACACAAGCGGAAACAGACAATCTCTGACTTCCGGTGTAAATTCGCGATCCTGCAGATAGCGCCCGAGTTGCACTTGGTAGATGTGTTGCAGCGAGCGGGTGGAGGGCTGGGGTAGGGCTAGCATGCTGTAAAACGGAAATGAAAGTGGTTTCAAAACCCAGGTTAAACGTCAGACAACAGCGTCTCACTACAATCATGATCAATACCAAATTTCAATGTGAGTGTGTCAGACGTTGCTTGAGTTCATCCTCTTTTAGGGCAGTAGCAATTTATATCATAATGGGTTAAGGTTTTTTTATCCATTCAATCTTACTTGAAATGCTTCAATAGCCTCGGACTAATGGGATTCCTTCCCCCACCGGGCGGTCCACACGCAGCGATCACAGTGACATCCAACAGGTCCTTCCAGTTCAGTTTCTTCATATCGTAGTAACCGCCGAGATCCATAAACTGACGGAGAAGCTCCAATGGAGGCTGGGCGCCGTACTCTTCCGGTGCGGGCATGTTGAGATCGTCAACGAAAACCATCACCTAGTAATAGGGAAAGAAATATAACAAGACTTCCAAGGATAGTATGCCACACTTTGCCCCGTTTACTGGGCTTTCATTGGGCCACTTAATCAGATTGGAAAAATTAAGACACATTGTCGCTGGTAAAATTATTGCAAAATTTTGACATTCATATTCCTCTACCGGTAGTTTTGTTGCAATTAAAATGTGATCTTCGAGAAAAAAAGACATGCAAAGTAAATATATATTAAGGGAGGTAACATATATGAAAGATATTGTATCCGTTCTTTTATCAGCGTAAAAAGTTGTTTATACAAATAAATACATCCTTAGCTAAATATTTATTTTAAATTACCTTCTTGCCCTTAGGTGCACCCAGTGTATCCCTGCCTTTCTTAATCAATCGGCTTTTCAGCGCCAAGATCATACGATCGGCGCTGGTCTGGGCGCTGAGTTGCAGCAACGAACTCACGACGCCCATCTTAGAACTGCGACCCGTTCCCATTACTAGATCGAGATTCGTGTTACCTAGTGATGGCAAGGTAAGTTTTGTGTAAATGTATCCGGTAAATATATGGCTCGCGGTCCTCAAAACCGTTCTAACTATTTATCACAATCTATTTCTCTCTCTCACTCTCTGACTCTCTCCCTCACACACAGACACTCTTTCTCTTGCACTAAGTATCTCTCTCGCTCTCTCTCATTTTTATATTTGATTGTCAACATCATGAGATCTGCGCTGGTCTGAGCGTTGAGTTGCAGCAATGATCTGACGACGCCCATCTAAGAGCTGCAACCCGTGCCCAATCATTAAGCTCTAAACGACAATATCAAAATCTGTATTTTATCACACTCTATTCATGTCACCCACATATCGCACAATCTCTCTCTTCCTCTTTCCCTCCCTCTTTCTCTCTCTCTCTCTCTCTCTCTCTCTCTCTCTCTCCCTCTCTTCATTTTCTCTCTTGCTTCGTCTTCTTTCCAATCCAAATATGATCTTAGATGCATCTTTCTTAATTATTTTGAATCATATCTTTGTTTTTTTTTCCTAGTTTGTGCTCTTTTTATAAAACAAGACTGTCCAAGGACAGTGTGCCACATCTTGCACTGCAACAGGTCTTTTGTGAACGAGGATTTAGTTTCATATTATTTCGGAAATGCAGTATCCATAATATAAAAAAAAGAGACTTGCAAATGTTGTCAAACCATGGATTCGAATCTGTACGTCACCATAATTCAAGGAGAACTTAAAAGTGGTTATGCAAAATTGCATCACATTAGCGGATATGCTATATATTGTCATTAAATATTCAATCTAAATACTTGACTTGCATGTTATAACATAATAACGTATTCATTTCCTCGGCCAAAGGCCCAGGATAAATAATATGGTGGAGGAGATTCAAACTCTTAACAAAGGTCTAAGTTGTCAATCACACAACATATATTTAGGCTCATGATGAGTTAATCTCACGTTCTAAGTTTTTATTCTAGTTTCTTCATGTAAAAAGTTGGCTCTAAATATGATGGAGATGCCTTTTTTCATGTTAAAGTTGTTCATTATATTTAAGTTTACCTAATATTTAATTCAAATGTGACAAAAATAATAGTGAAACGTGTTATGTCTTATCTCAAAAAACACAAAACTCACTTGTTTTGCATTTTGATCGCCATCAATTAAGGGTGTGGCCACATTGGTCAAACTAACTTTCAAACCTAGCTTCAAACTATTAAAGGTAATGGCGAAAACAAACAAATATAATCCATTAAACCACCTTCAAACCACCTACGAACGTGTTTCAAACTAGTGCTTATAAGAATGCTACATATGTGCATTTGGTTTTGAAGGGTAGTTTGAAGCTAGGTTTGAAGGTGGGTTGAGGCATGGTTTATAGACGCGTCAAACCATAAATATTGTTTTGGCATCGGAACCCTGACCTTAAGTGGTTTGAAGCTAGGTTTGAATGTTAGTTTGACAATGTGGCCACACCCTAACCATAACACATCGACATTAACATAAATGAACTGTATTGAACAGAGCACATGGGAGTCAACCAATAAAAATTCTTTAATAATATTAACCATCACGATAAATCGAATATTATGGTGTGTGAAAAGGTGCAGGCACTGTCCTAAAAGCAAAGGCCAATGCAGCCACAATGCATGCGTTGTTTTGATTATGACGTCACAATCCTTTTTCAGGGGTAATATATAAGCAGCTATAACTTTGCTTATATAAGCAATATAAGCACATACTACCAGTTTTTAAATACCCAGGGACATCTGGAATAGATGAACCAAATTTCATTAAAATCGGCTCACAAATTTTTGAGGAGTAGTATTTCAAAGAAAATGTTAACGAACTAAACAAATAAATATATATATATAAATAAATAACGGCCAAGTGGTGGCACAAACCCCGTCTTGCGAAGCAAGCCGTGGCTAAAAAACTATAGTTAAATTGACATCGAAACATGGTTTAATTTATTGAAATGATAGTTTTAATACGAATATCTAAATTTGTTAAGCTGAGTTAGCACATTGATATACGGATATTATCATAAAGATATACATGTACCGCGGTAAACATTTGGTTACGTTTTGAAGGTTCTGGAGATAAATGAATTATCAAATATTTTATGTATGAGCAAATAATTAACAATTTTTAGAAGGATATATTATGTAACGACAAAATGTACAGATAAGCTTTTAAATATGAAGATTTTTAAGCTATATGATTTTCAAACACGATATCGTTGATTTTTTTAGAGTGTCTATGGTTTAACAGATACAAGATTGAGGGTTCACAGATATTTTCGATTCCACTGTGGTGATTTTGCAAGAAATCTGGAATATTGAGAAGATACGACAAGGATATACATTTGTTTTATCCATCTAACACGTGAATCCTGTTGAGCAGTGATTCCATTTAGATGTTAGCAACTATGATATTATGATTTACATGTATAACATATAATATTAGATAAGGGTTAAAAGCAGAAGATTTTCCTGAAATTTAGAATGTTATACCGAATCAGAGACTATAATATCATTACCATAAATGCGTTTGAGTGTATCATCAGCTGAAATTTCATATTTGCAAAACAAATATTAATACATGTATTAAAACTCAATACAGATTCTTAAAAAAAAATAAAATCAACCAATTTTAAGGGCAATAATTCTTTCTTTTTCCAAATCCTTGATAAAGATATCATCGGTATTTGCTTGTCGGGGCGCGCCACAGGTACATCATTTTACTCATAGACTAACTATTTAAATACTTAAGATACATACTTAAATAATTATAAGATACACATTTTGCATTATAAAATGCCTCGATATCCAAATAACCTACTTTCTTCATCTCCTTTAGTCAGCTGTGTCAACGAGCTGATATTATCCAATAGGGCTTGGTTTCGGTCAGTGAAATTGAGCACACTTCCTAATATGGTGCGTTGCTTATATGTGGCCCCGCCTTCTTTGCCCAGACGCATCAGCATGTCTTTAACGATGGCTGATTTGCCAGTGCCACTCATTCCTTAGAGAATGAAAAAAGATGTGAATTTACATCATTAAAAACATGGAAGCGTGAATATATTCAAAGTTTAAATATTCTTATTAAATTATAAAATAGATAAACTTTTGATGTTCACGTGTAGAGTATTACACAAAACAAAAAAATTGATACAATAAAATACTTCAACTTTAATTTAGAGTTTTAATAAACATCTATATTTTATGCAAAGTTAAAATCAAGTTTTTACCTTCGAGGATAAAAACAATAAATATTTGGATTTTTTTTTTTTGCGTATTATCAAAGAGCCTTGACCAAGCTTACCCGAGATGAGCACTGGATTCTTGTTGAGCATCAAGAGCGAAGCGAGGAAGGAATAGCGCACAGTGTCGACTGTGGGAACAATCTCGTCACTCGCCGATTGCTTCTTCTGTTCTCCGCCCATGGCATCACCTATTTTGGAAAGGTACAAAGAGACATACATACACATATGTTCTCATACAGGGATTCGTCAAAAGGTATAACGTGATTAGCTTTATGGCAATGGAAGCGGTTGATAGATTTGAGATTTTACTTAATACCAATACCGTGTATGATTTTAGACTCATCTTTATCTCATAACATTTCTCATAAAAGCTGCCTAACATAGGCATCAGAGATGCAAAGCCCCTAGCCTATGCAAAACATTCTTTATCACGAGTAATTGTCGATTAAAAGAAAAAGGTCAAAAGAACCATCTTTCTCACAACGTCTTCCTCTCAACGCCTTTCTCATAACGTTTTTCTCACAACGTCTTACTCACTATGTCTTTCTCACAACGTCTTTCTCACAACGTCTTATTCACAACGTCTTTCTCACAACATCTTTCTCACACTGTAGCCCTTACATATTGGTCCACACAACGTTGTCCACACAAAGTCACAACATTCGCGTAATCCTTCTGTGCTGTACAAATATCCAAAAATATCTCAAATTTGTCGATGTTCAGACCCCAGTTATATTAACATTTTTTGTTGATCAAACTGAAACCTTCACGTTGCACATCTACAATATATATTCTATCACTGTATGAAGTTTCGGAACCCTAGGACAGAGGCTTCATACCAAAGTGTCGCGGACAAAGAGTTGTATAGATATCCCAAAATATCTCAAATTCGTCTAAGCTCAGACCCCCGTAATTTCGACAATTTTTGGTCGATCAAACTGAAACCTCGACGTTGCACATCTGCAATATATATAATTTCACTGTGTGAAGTTTCAGAATCCTAGGACAGAGGTTTCATGCCAAAGTGTCGCGGACAAAGTGTTGTATAAATATCCCAACCTATCACATATTTTTCTAAGTTCAGACCCCCGTAATTTCGACAATTTTTGGTCGATCAAACTGAAACCTCGACGTTGCACATCTGCAATATATATTCTTTCAATATGTGAAGTTTCAGAACCCTAGGACAGAGGCTTCATGCCAAAGTGTCGCGGACAAAGTGTTGTATAAATATCCCAAAATATCTCAAATTCGTCTAAGTTCA
>LQRL01084668.1:0-13906 GCA_001703475.1 Hydroides elegans
AGAATAATCGATTGCATTGATTAAAAATTTAAAACGATTACTCATTTTCTTAAAAAAGGGGTTTAAACATGCAACCCACATGAAAAAGTACATGTGTGACCGTACAAGCGGCGCGTGAACTGATGACGTCACAAAAGGAGAGCAGCCTCTCTCACTGCTAGTACTCAATTAATATGCAGTAGCTTATCTTTGTAAATGAAACAACAGCAATTAAGTCATTTTAATAATAATTTTATAAATAAAAATGGTAAATGCATGGGTCGTGTTTGGATGTTCGAATACATCAACCAATTTAACCACATTACATCAGTTCCCGAAGGAAAAAAACAGTTCTCAAACTTTGGAAACAATTCGTAAATCGAAATCGGGTTTGGTATTAAAGACGCATCCAAATGCTGTCTCTATTAACATTTTTTTGAGAGAATAACTTAATATACATTTTATTTCTTCAAATCTTTAGTCTGGTAGGAGATTGTAGAAAGGCACCCCACGAACTAATTTTTAAAAAGTGCTATTCTGAGCATAAAATCAATTTAGAAATTGATTTAAGTAATAAACAATCGAATTGGAAAAATAAATTTGGCAAAAAGGTGTTCCTATTTTTGTAACTAGCTGAACTCATTCCGCCCATCTAGATAGCTAGAATCGGGAAAGGAACACCTTTTCTGAAAAATAAAAAATAGTTATACGGGTATATATGACCAATATTTGTTGCACTTCATTTTATTGTACCTAGCTATATATCTCTGAATAAGATTAAACCAAAAAATGTCTAAGAATTTTATTTTAATCGACAAAAATCTAAAAATGTCTTTCTTAAATTCTAGTAGCTAAAAGGCCCTTCAAAGAAAGTTTGCAGCTAGATGGAATTTGAAAAGGAACACCTATTTTGAGGAACACCTCGTAGGGTGCTCTTCATTGTATACATGTGTATTTCTTGCAGTAGCTTTTCTAGGTTTCTTGCTGGCAACTTATATATATATGAATCCGGCGAAGGGACGTCTTTCTCACAACGTCTTTCTCACAACGTCTTTCTCACAACGTCTTTTTCATACCGTCTTTCTCATAACCTTCTTCCCATGTCTTACTCACAAAGTCTTTCCCACAACATCTTTTTCACAACGTCCTCCTCATAACGTTTTTCTCACAACGCCTTTCTCACAACGTTTTTCTCAAAACGCCTTTCTCTATTCTCCATATAACACTTTTTCGAAAATTTGCCAAAATTAGCAATTTTAGAGATTTTTCAAATAAATTAATACGCCTAGGCACAGCTACTATAAATGTTCTTTCCATGTGCCAAAGAAAAACAAAATCCATCGAAGGATAACCGAGTATCGTCTGTACAATGTAATGCACCCAGGTGTCGACAGACGGACAGACAGACAGACGGACATGGTTCACTGGTCTTATAATTCCATTGAACGTATAAAAAACTTGAAATCTTTTTGATAGCTCAATTATTTTTGTAGTGACGGACGGACAGTACTGAATGCTATAGTCCTCCGAAGAGCACCCCACGAGCTGTTCCCCTAAAAAGGTGTTCCCCACCAATTTCCAGCTGGCTTGGAAATTCTGAGAAAATTCATTCTAGCTTGGAGATTTTAGCAGTTTGAGGAACACCTTTTTTATAATTTCTTTATTTTCACAATAAATACAGAGAATCATTATTTCGAAATTGATTAAACTTGCTTGAAATTGTATAATGAACTGTAGTTTGTAAGATATGATATGTTATTTGGTTATATTCAACATTTCAACTTTCGCAAAAGGTGTTTCTTTACTGCTCCAAGCTGACTAGAAAGGGAGGAACAGCCCAGCTGGCTTGGAGAAATGGAACACCTTTTTGCAAAATTTTAATGTTCAAAAAATTTTATTTAGTGGTTCTTCGTTATCGTAATGTTGTTTTGAGTTGATATTACAACTTTTTGAAAATTATGTCGTGGGTGCCCTTCTCCTCCGCTTCGCGCTAACGCGGCGGCGGAGGACTAACAAAAATGTTTATACATTTTCCTTTATTTCATAAAAAATCTGATACATGGAGTTTTTTTTTAATTTCGAAGAATAAAATAAAGCTTGATTGCATAGTGAATGCAATATATTCATTGAATAATGAGGTATATTCACATGTGTATAGGCATGTGTATTTGGAATTGAAAGCATAACTGGGTGCATTTTTCGAGAAGCATACCAAGAGTCAGTTGTTAAATATATATGTGGAATTCATTTCAAAATATTTTTTAAAGTTGTAATATAAATCCATTTATTTATTCTTTTTTGTCATCAATTAAAATCTCCTCAAACTCCATCACTTATTAGTAATAAAAGTTATTAAGTTTATGCGGTAGCTGTACTTAACGCAATTGAGTATATGCAGTAGCTGCAATCGCCGTTCCTTTTGTGACGTCATCAACACACGCGACACAGTTGGGAATTTCCATGAGGTTTTAACAGAGTACTGATTATTAAAACCCCAATTATGATACAACCGCTTCGTATTTCGCAATTATTTTTGCAGGGTTGATATATAAATAGGTTATTCTTCTAGATTCTTGAATGAAAAAATTGCATCTTGTGACCTCTTTAAGTGAAAACATTAAAGAACAAGAGAGGAAGAGGCGTTTCCTCAAAGGGGGACGTAAACACGTGCGATATTAGGAAATTAGAATAATAATATTACGAACACAACTTATCAAAATATCCTTATTTTAAGGCAAATTCAGCGACGAAGAAATGCTCTTCCGCCTTCGCAACTACCGCAAAGTGATGACCGTTCGTGACCCGTTGCTTCGCGTCTATTCCTCGTATAGAGAGAAACTGGCCACAGTCAAACCACCGGAATGTCAGATGTATCAGAGGGGGCTGGGCACGAAGATTCTGCAGAGGTATAGGGGCAATCTGACGGCGGAGCAGGAGAAATGCGGGTACGTTCGGGCAGCTTAATGTGTTTAATTATATCAAATTAATTATGTAACTGTGTTAGGCTGTTTATGGGCGAGTCACTTATCAGGGAATGATAGTCACTCCTGGAAGGCCAAAATATCAATTTTCCAGTAAGATTTCCGATGAAATTTGCCTATTTAGTGAGGCTGCTGTGTTATGGTTATTTATATTAATAGTAATAAATAAAGTGACAATATTAGTCATAATATTGATTATTTCAATATTTTTTGTAGCTGCAACGTGACGACCGCTGAATTCATGCAATATCGATCGAACACAAAGTCGTAATTTCAAACCGTAATGAAAATATTATTAAAAGTAACGAAACAATAAGACCTACAAATACATACATAAATCCACAGGGGAATTATTCTATCCCTAACTGTTTTTTAGCTACGACGTGACCCCCGCTGAATTCATGCGATACCTCGCGAACGATGAGGACGCTCACCGCATTTTAAAAGGCGACCCGCATTGGAACCGATATCATCTAAAATGCAAACCATGCGTCATCGATTACGACTACTATATACGCATAGAAACAGGTATGATATTTAATCAAAATGCGATTTCCAATTTTGGTGTGTTTATTTTGATATTTAATTAGATATCCTATATTTATTTTTCGTATATTTATTTTACAGCGGATATTATTGAACTGAATTTATATTTGGTTACAATGTTAGTTGATAATTTATGCCTTACTCATTCTACTTTAGTTGGATAGCAAAGCATAAAATGTATCATATATATTATGGGAATACCTTATGAAGGTTCAATATTGTAAGGCGTTCATTGCACGAAGGGGTCAAATTGGATGCATCGAAGCCGAAGGCTGAGTGCATCCAATTTGACCCCTGAGTGCAATAAATACCTTACAATATTGAATCTGAATATTGTATTCCATTTATTACATGGCATGACAAAAAAAATCGTTACTGAAAAAAAAAATATTTTTGCCATGTCATAGTGGGCGATAACATAATATGTTTGATAATATTAACAATCAGGGTGGTCTATTAAATATTACGCTTATAAATCATCTAGGATGAGAAAATAATATATGTGTTATACATTATTCAAACATTTATTCATGTTTATATTGTTTTATTATGAAAATTTGATTTCGGAAGTGCAATCGGAAAATGGTCCGGGTGCAATACACATAAATATTGCATCATAGCTTTTCCTTATCATTTCTTTAAGCAATGCACGCTGACCAAGTAATAATATGTTTTTTTATATGCGACGTTTATAATATGAAATCAATTAATGCATATATATTGATATAAAAAACACAAGATAATAGAAAATATATATTAATACTTTAAATCATTACAACAGGCGATACTGATCAGGCATACTTCCTTAACGAATACATGCATTCGGAAGACGCAGCCTCTTATGGAGGAGATAACGTGCGTTTTAATAACGTTGGTAAAACATCAGAACAGTTACTGCAGGAAAACGGATATGAACAACTGTCGGATGGTTACAAAGGGGTGGATCCCCAGGATTTCGCTAAAATCGAGGAGCATTATAGGATTGATTCGATTTTATTTGGGTATAAACAGACCTTGAGCCCACAAGGAATGACGAGTACATGTCGGAGTACGGACAGTTCGGATAATCATCAGTGCTGCTGACAAAGTGCGTTTGAAACCGCTAAACTATTTTTAAATGATCGTAGAGGAGAGGATCTTGATTTTACGAGGAAATCTCTATTGTGTGAATATTCTTATATGAAGACTATGCATAGTTAGAAACATGTAATAAAATAAAACATTGATAAAACTATTTTCCATGACATTCATAGTAATCTCCTGAGTCAAAATTTGTCGAACACAATCACAGTTCTCAAGTAATTCTAAAAAACGGGTTCGTAAAAATACAGATTCCTCGTAAAATCAGGATCCTCTTCTCTAATACTATTTTGGTCTTAAATTGTTCCTGGTAAATCATCGTTTTAAGTTTGGATATTTATGTGCAATATCATACAAGGCAAGCTACGCACTCACAACCTCTGCTGGGACAATATCGTTCTTAAATCGTTGCTTAAGTTGCTAAAACCAACAGGTGTACTTGCTTTCTGGTGTTACGTTTCTCATTCATTTCATCGTCTTAAAATGATATTTATTTTTTATGCAATAAGTGCTAATTCCAATATAAAAAGTGAATATGTTTGGTTTTTATTTTCTAAAAAGAAAATTATTATAAGATAATGATATTCTTAACTTAAATGTGCTTCTAACCGATATGAGAGTATTGAATCTAGTCATGTTCACACATGTATGTATATGTTTACGTATTATTCATTTAGAATTTTAAATATGTATTTTTAAATTGGTCAAATAATCATAGAAATCTCCAGCGTGGCCATATTATGTTCTTTTGCTCTAGTGTTGTCTGGAGAGAAATACAGTTAACGCGCTTCATAAGTTGATATCATGCGGGCGTGCGGGCGTGTGCACGCTAGAATTTTAGCGTTGACAAATTTCGATTTAAGTAGTGTTTCCTCTAACGTACGTCAGACGTACGTCAGACGGATCGCTCTGTTTCCTTTAATCCGTCTCTTATCCGTCAAATTGACGTATCATGGCGGCTTGTATATAAGATTATGGTTTTTGGTCATACGATGAGAGTAATGTAAATGTGTTATATATGTACGAAACGTAATAATCAATACAGTAAACGTAATAGCTGACAACGTAATAATGAAATATATATCAATAATCGAAACAATTAAATAAAATAAACTATGTAATATTATTCGGCATTATCATGCTGTATTCATATTAAAATAATGAATTGAATAAATATAATAATTATATTTAGAATATTACCATAATTTTAATGGTTAGGAAAATAAACAGATAATTAGAAAGATAACAGCGGTTGATTCCAAAAATAATAATTTATTCATATAATCTCGATATCTTAATTTGAGATTTTTAAAAAATCATGGAGACGGGTTCATCTAGCTTTTAATAATATTTGTTTAAAAGATACCATTTTTTACATTGACCATCCGTCAAAATGACGACCAGCGTGTTTCCATACATCCGTGCGTATCCGTTCCGTCTGCGGTCCGTTTTTTTACGGAGCGGGTTGCGTAAAAAAAACGGACTGCAGACGGAACGGATACCCAACTGATGCATGGAAACACTCTAAAGAAAAATAGTGGGAGCGAAAGCGATCCGTTTGCTGCGCAGCTGACGTGCAGCGATTCTACGTTTAGAGGAAACACCACTTTAATCGTTGAGTGTTTTGAGAGTGCGGGCGTGCAGGCGTGCTGGCGTGCGGGCGTGGATTGTTCCTTTCGTGGCTATACATGTATAAAGGTTTTATTCAAAGTCATATTTCATAAGGTCGTCTCTTTTATTTTTAATTTATTTCAGTTGCATACATATTTTGATTTCGTATTCAACTATACAACTAGCCATTGAACTAATTTGACGAGCTTCGGGAAGATATAAAAGCAACATTTAATGCATTTTTAATATCATTTAATAAGTTTACTTTTTTATACATTTTACGAACTCATCTCAATAATTCCACTATTAAATCCAAGCATTCTATGCCTTTAATTATTGCCTAAATTCTAATCTAATATCGTAAATATTGTGTGATCAGAAATAGAAGCGAGGGAGTTTTATTCGAAAATGTATAATTTGATTTTAGAAATTTACTAATTATTGCGCATTTTTAACAATTTATATTCAAGCGGAAACATAACAACATATGGGTGATTACGAAAAACTTGTGGCAGAAGGTCAAAACGAAAGAGTCAACAATCAATATAAAGTTAAAATTATCTTGTTGAAAAAAAAAAACAGATTTATGAAAGATAATCTTAGCTACATATTTGATTATGAGGACTTTTTTATTTATAACAAATAAAAAGCATACAAAAGCCAAACAATTGTTCTAATTACCATAACGTAATCATTGATGGATATCAATAATGGTAATGATTCAATTGGCTTAGCAAACCTTATATATCACCACTGAGCGTGCGGGCGTGCGCAAAATTGAATTTAAGCGTGGAGTTTTAAGCGTGCGGGCTTGGAGTGTTATTGGTGTGGGCGTGCAGTCGTCAACTTATAAACCGCGTTTACTGTAAAACATTTAACTATCTGACCTAGTTAAGACCTTCGTATGCCAGACCGTCCGCAGCAAGAAAATGTTTATTTTTAATGTGCCAAAAAAATCGACGAAAGTCAAGGCTCTCAAGAAAGGGACTCAAAAACTCTGTATGATTAATCAAGGATAAAACTCCGCTTAGGGTGCATTTACACGGGAGCAAACTAGCCTTCAAACCAAGCTTCAAACCAACTAAGGTCGATGCGGCGGTCAAAATAATTTATTTTGGTTTGAAGCGGTTTTTTAGCTATCATTTAAACCAGCCTTCCAACCAACCTTCAAACCGAAACTATCTAACGTAATACATGTAATACTTAGCCTGAAATACTATTTTGGTTTGAAGGATGGTTTGAAGTGGTTTGAAGCTAATGAGAATAGATAATTTTGAGAGATGAAAAATTAACTGTCGCATTTACCTTAGTTGGTTTGAAGCTTGGTTTGAAGGCTAGTTTGCTCCCGTGTAAATGCACCCTTACGGAACATCCAAAACGTTTATTACATGTCAAACTGATTCTATAAACTTGTATTTTGGTATGTTCAGCGGGACTTTGCGTCTTTGTCTGCGGAATTTGAATTGGTATAAAACATAGTAATATATGTGAAATTAATACCGCTGGGTTCACTCTATTACATCAATTTAAATTCCGCAGACGCAGACGCCAAGTCCCGCTGAACGTATCATTTAGCGAAAAAAAATATACAGTGAAGCAAAATACAACAGCGGCAAAATATTTTGTTTATATTTATTTTCTGCTGAATGGTAAATTGTAGCTGTGACACTTCTGAAATGTATTTCGAACAATAGATTCTACACATTTAGGTCTAGGTTAATATCTTTGCTCTATTAAATAAAACAAAAACTTTTTATTGATCAAATGTTAAGTCAATCCTTCATGAACGACATAATGTTAAGCCAATGGCAGACTTGAGGTTTGGCGCTTACTGGATGCCGACTCAATTTCATACAAAAATATCGCATGCATGACAGAAGCTTTGGAATATGTTAAATGGATTATTATGAGAAAAAATGACGTACAAAACGTTTAGCATAATCACTATTTTAATTGCTATGTTACAGAAATTCTAAATCATTCGAAAGAAAGGTCCATTGGATTCATTTAATACAAATATTTTTATTGACGGCTAGTATATTAACAAGCGGTTAGAAGCATAGAACCACACTACAATTTCATTTCATAATAAATCCAATATGACATTATGATTATATTTTTTGTATGATATGCATTCAAGGAGAACTTTCGATTATGATACAAAAAATATTACGTGCATTTATAGCTAATCAGAATTGCTATCAGCCATGATATTGAGAGTCTAGAGTAGAATATAGAATATTTGAGAATATATATAACTAAACAAACTCAAAATCTCAACTTGGAAACTCGAACGCAAGACGATAAACTTTTTTTCCAGCTACATTATAGCAAAAAAACTTTCAGATTTCGTTAGTTGGAACGCCACATGCTAGATAATTACTCGAACATACTAAAATCAGCACTTCATAAGGGTTTAAGATATCAAATTTGTCTTATGACTTATTGAAATTGTTTAAATTGGAACTTGCTCACCATTCGTAGATAAAAGATCTCCAAGAAAACAAATGAAATGTTAATGTCATGCGCTTTACCCATTTTTTTTTCTCTAGCCAATGCACATTTACTGTCATCATTCCATGAATTGTATTCCGTCCATAGAGTCTATCATATAATCAATCAAAATCAACGATACATTTTGATTTCATATGTTGATTATCCTCACTGCTAGGTAAATCAGTTATCGTATTATTTGTGCAACAATTGATCGAAATCCAGACCTTTAAGTTTCACTGGCAACCATTTCAAGGTATGGATTCGGCGTCGTATAATTCGGATTGGCAAACTGCATATCAGGATTATTCTGTAGCTCCGTATAATCATTCACAATTTCTGTGGGAGCCTGGCCATTTAAACCAGTATATGGACTCTCCACACCATTGCTCTGTTCACCATTATTCTGCCCAAGCCCAGAGTATGTATTGTCTCTCCTGGGCAGGGCCGGTGCTGTAGCTGTAGCTGAACCATTCATCTGTTGATATGGGTTTGTTCCGGAACTGTGGTCGCGATTTTCCGCAATTAGCGTTGCATAGCCCGGCTCTGGATGCGTAGTCCCCCCGTTTATATGTTGATAATGATGTGAATCGTTCATGTTTTCTGGGTTGAGTGAGCTGTAACCGGGGTCTTTTGCTTTAAGGGAGTGAGCGCGTCGCATTCGATCGTCGTTGATTTCATCGTAAATGGATTCACGATCGCCGTCGTTTGCTGTATAAGTGGGGTTCGCCAGGCCCGCTTCGTTTTCTTTGGACTTCTGACTGAAAACGAAATGCACATGGGCTTATAAAGTGTTATTCTATTGTATTTAAGGTTTTTTATAGCCATTTATAGCATTAATCGTTTAGGTGAGTTTTTTTATTCCAACATGCAATGAAAAACAACATTTTTTTCATGTATGTAAGATGATTGACAAAATATCTTTAGGTGAAAGCAAATACTCAAAAATCAAACAGTCATTTATTAAACTGCCATCGCGTTTTAGTCAGATGATGATTCGATGTTTAAAATAATTGTAATTTACTGATATTCAGTTTTTATATATGAAAGATCAAACGAGGCAGAACTGTCAAAACTCTACTACTTGTATGGTTCAACACGTTCTTACTCTTTCGCATACAATATAGGTGTACAATGATTCCATTTTCAAATACCATATACAGTAGACATTCGTTAATCGGAACCCCTCGGGACCGGTCATTTTGGTTTCGATAAGCCGTGGTTTTCGATGACAAGTAGTATTTTTTAATGAAGTATTTTTTTATGAATATACATAATGAGATTTAAAAATCGGTGTCGATAAACAGATAGTTCCGATTAACGAGAGTCTACTGTATGTATACGCTAATCGTCGTTGTGCAGAGCCTTTCATATAGGTATAGCATCAGTTATCACATGGTGGTTTGTTCATACCTTTTGCGTCTGCGCCAACATACTACCACGACAACAAGAACAGCAATCAACGCGATGACGACGACAACGAGAGAGATGATGATGTCGGTCAACACGTGCTCCTCTACTTAAACGGAACGATATATATAATGGTTGCTTAGATATGTTATATGTTCTATATCATAGGTATAATAGTTCCATGCCGAGGCTAATACTGATGCATCAGCTACTAAAGCTGGGTGGTATTTAATTTCATCTATGAACATTTTTTTCTCATAAAACTCGACATTCAGATATGACCAAAATAATTGTGTGTTATCATAAATTAGTAAAATAATTCAGGCTCCAAACCGGAATATTAAACATGTTTTTCAAATTTGAGTAGAAATATGTAATCATGTTGAATTCCAAAACTGCATAGTTCAAATAAATATGATTGCAGTTCATCCTAAACACTTTACAAGTAACCAACAAACCTGGTCCCTCTGGGCTCTTATCATTGCCTCCTCCGCCACTCTTTCCGCCATCGCCATTACCACCACCTTGTGCTATAAAACAATGAAAGCTTAATAAAACAGAACCTGCGATGAAAAGTAAGGGCTTCGAAAACTTTTTTTTATAATAAACAAATAGTTGTTTACTGTGTCATTTTTTTTATATATAAAAATCTAATCCAATTAGCCGTTCATTCCAAACAATAATAGACAGCAACTTAAAAGGAAATATAGCTTAAAATACGAGGTCAACATTAATTTAATGTTGTTCAATATGATTTATTAGATTGATTTGCCGACTAAGCAGGAGTACCAAGCGATTAATTCGATGAAATATCTATTCTGCTGGGAAATCTTCCTTGCTGGCATTTTCAGAGAATAGAATAAATATGTAAAAATCCTTTTTTATTATTTTAAGAAATATGGCTCATTAAATGCATGTATAACACGAAATAAACTCAGTTTTGAGCAAATTAGGGTTAAAATCGGAATATACTAATTTTGGTGGACTTCCAGAGGGGCTTGAAACATTAAATAGTATCTATTCTTACTGGCAACGATTTGCTGGCAACGATTTGCTGGCAACGATTTTTGGGCTTTCCTATCTTGCAAGCACAGAATAAAGTTTTAACTTAAAGAAATAATATTTCACCACTTTCAGCTGCAAATGAATTCGTTTCAAATTAAGATAAGTCATATTA
This sequence comes from Hydroides elegans, assembly GCA_001703475.1. NCBI lineage: Eukaryota > Metazoa > Annelida > Polychaeta > Sabellida > Serpulidae > Hydroides > Hydroides elegans. The sequence continues at coordinate 11,278 of LQRL01084668.1, forward strand.
GACATACTGTTAAAAATTGTTCACTGGGTACTCCTGACTAAGCTTTCTTAGTTTACTGTCAGCCATCAAAAATAATAAATGAGGTTAGCCTTCTTAGTTTACTGTCCATTATAATAAAAAAAACGGATTATAAACACAAATAAACTCTTGAAAATGTAAATGAGAAAATAGAACCGGAACTGACTTTGGCATCCGTCAACATATTCATCTTCGCATGCCTCGCAATTGCAGTTGTCGTCACAAACAAGACTCTGGAGGATGCAGGTTTCGGGACACTCAAAGTAATTACTGCCACATACTGAAGCGAAAAAACAACAGATGATTTTAAGGGTAGACTTCTACATATTTTATATTATACTGTTATTGTTTAGCATAAATAATTAAATATATATATATAAGTTTTTCCTTGTTAAATATCGAGACGAGAAATCGCTGCGCCGCGTGACATGCATTTTATTTTTACGATGTTTTTATTACGGTAATATTATTAAGGTTACATCTTTTCAATGCCCGGTTTCAGTTTGCGGTGTTAACCCCAAGCATAGAGCTTCAATATAAGCTCTCTGCCCCAAGTCTTGCTTGAGCGTACGGGCTAAACCCTCTAACTTCAACAGCCTTTTATCAAGAGTCGTCGATGATGTTAAGTAGTCGTCACGTTATACAATATTTTCTTTTACAAAGCTGTTTATACTCATATTGGTTGCAAAGGCTTTAGATCCATACATGACTCCATACCATGTATAACAATAGTGCTTTTAAAAATTAACATTGATTTATTTGTGTGAGATATAATCCCGTTATTGCTGTACCTGGAGGCAATGGGTCCGTCGCTACAGGTTGCTGAGGCTGTTCTGGTTGGGCAGGTGAAGCCGGTGTAGCTGGTTGGGCGGGAAGAGCGGGTGTGTCGGGAGAGGCGGGTGGATGCAATGTTGCGACATCTGGATCTTGAACGGTAGATATTAAGGATATTGAGCTTGAATTTTGTTTAATAACTACTCGTTTATCATTACATTGTAATATTGAATGTTCTTATAAACATCAGAAATTAATATAAATAAATATTCTTATCCATGATATCGATCAGGGGATAGTTGTGTTCTGGTTCTATTTTATGAACCATATAGTCTACGCAATCGATTTGGGCTGTTCTTCTCTCATTCATTTTTTACTAGGCATGTTTCAAGATTTCGTAAGGATAATATAAATATGATCGACTTTGTCTAAAAAGATAACCAAATAGAATTCCAAATATTGTCCTTCTTTAAAAAAAACACTTCTGCGTCATAGATATATGAGCAGCAAATGATAATGCCCTCAAGACAGTTTAAATATTATACGAAAAGGAGGAAGTTTATTTCAGAAGTAAGAGCCTCGCCAAATTGGAAGTTTTTTTCCTAACAAACCCTGTCTCCCTATGTCAGATATGAACAGCATTTCTTATGGGAAACCAAAAGTTCGACTTGCTTTAAAAAAACAAGTCGTTTTTTTAGTTTCCATAAGGAAAAGATCGGAAGACAGGGTTCGTTATGATAAAAGCAAGAAAAGGCTTCCAATGTGGCCATGCCCTACGAGTTGAACCCTCACTTTATGAATCAAACAATGAAACAATGAATCTTGCTAGAAATCCAAATTATGTCCTAAAACAATTTTACGATATCCCACATCAAAAAGTTATGGAGTGACCATTTTCAAAAATGATATATATAGGACCCGGATATCAAAAAACAATTTTGGTTTTGGTTCGATTGAGTGAGTACATTAACTTTCGATCTTGGGACTTGATGCCCTATATTTTCGTTAAAGGTCGCAACTATCAATAAAAATAACACGCGAGCCTAACAGCAACAAAAAATGATATGATAATCCAGTGATACTCATGAAGAAACGTCCAAATTAATAATGTTTCTCTATTTGCCAGAGAGTCATCAGAGAGCAATTATGATTAATTGTATAACTATAAATTTAAGTGTGCAATATCATAAAACTTGTCTTGTACTTGTGAATTGTGAAACCTAAAACCCTACGCGTTTCGCGCTATGTATTCCTTATCGGCGTCCATCCGTTTAAAACTGTTTGGATCCAACCCCGTTGCTATGATTTGAGCAGTTCAAAATAAAAGAAACCATTCTTCATATATAGTTACATTCAATTTGAATCCCTACCAACGCCATCCCATTCCTCTTATCTGCCATCTCAATTGTCATACATATTGTTCCTCCCTCCTCCCCAAAAATCCGAATATTTGAAAATAAAAAGAAACATCGCAAGCAATATATGGTTTATTGTACTCCATTGGTTTACCGTCACAATCTTCTTCATCCTCCCCATAGTCACAATTTTCATGCATGTAGCACCCCCTCCCCTTCCCTCCCAATGAAGTATGAACATTTAAAAAAGAAAATGCGCGTGCAATACATCTTTTATTGCACTCAAAAGTATTACCGTCACAATCCTCTTCACGTCCACCATCATCACAATCATCATACATAATGTCCCCCCTCACTCCCAATGAAATCTGAACATTTGAAACCAAAATGCGCGTGCAATACATGGTTTATTGCACTCTAAGTTATTACCATCACAATCTTCTTCATCCTCCCCATCGCCACAATCGTCATACATATTGCAC